>WAAE01024451.1:106399-158346 GCA_013400495.1 Nicator chloris
TTTTTTTTTTTTTTTTTCTTTCCAGAGGGGAAAAAAAATTCAGTGAACATGCAAATGAGGACAAAGTGAGAAATACACTCAGCATATATCTGCATTTTCCAAGTTAAGAGAACATTTTTTTGGGAATGCAAGTACAGCACCCAGACACTGCAGAGACACACTGTTCCAGCTGCTTCTGAATGGCAAATCCTACCCTTCCCTCCCGGGGCTCTGACATCCATGAGACACAGCTCCAGGACTGCCACACACCCCTCAGTCAGCTGCCATCTCATAGGTGTGGGTCGGTTTTACCGTGGAGACAACAAATTTTACACCCCTGCTCTCTCAAGTCCTTCCTGGCAGCAAAGGAATGGTCATTTCCCAGCACCTGGAGGGACAGAATGTTCCTCCTAACTCAACAAAAGCCTCCCACTTCCTGACCTGCCTCCTGGCTGTCCTGGCTCTGCTCCCTCTTGCCAGCTCTGTGTCCCTGGTCCAGATGCTGCAGCCTTCTCCCATATCCCTGACCCCAGACCCCCGATCAGTTCTCTTAGGGAGCCAGTTCTCTTAGGGAGTAATTCTCTGTCTCCCCTCTCCAGACTGGACATTTCCATCCCGTTTCCTCCATGCTCCCTGTTATCCCTATCTCCTGGCACCTCACAGCTGCAGGCTCCAGCTGCTCACATCTCCACTTTCCTTCGCACCCAGCCCCAATTTTCCTCCCCTCTGATCCCAGGATCCGCTGCCTCCCAGCGAAGATGAAATATTCAGCGATTACAGTCAGTAAGCTCTAAGCATATGCAAATAGATCTTTTTGAAAAGCCTTGTATCCTGGCTAAATTCAGATGCTTTGTCATGCAAATAGGAGAAAGACACATCTCTGGAATCAAATCCCTCATCCTTTTCTTTTTCAACCAGATTTCAAGTGTTTTGAAGGAGAGGGGTATCATTAGTCTTCCACGGTGAAAGCCGAGAAAACTTTTAAAGTGTTGGAGAACATGTATTGTCTTTGCCCAATTTTCAAAATGGGCCACATTTCAACCGGACTTTTACACACAAAAAAGTTAAATAAATCAGCATAAGGCTTAAATATTGCATTGTAACTTTTCCACCCGAACAGTTTAAGTTTGGCCAAGGTACTAAAATCTTGGCTGCTTTAATATCTGTGACAGTATCATATGTCTCTAATTTAAGCCGAATTAATTTCTTCTGTGTACCTGTTTAATCTGAATGGCAGCACATATATTACCTGAAACATTTTCATGTGCTCCCAAGACACCGGTGCAGAGTAACGGAGCACCTGAAGCACATGGCAAATAATAAATACTGATAAATAGCTACTATTTCCAGAGCCCTCCCTTCTGCACAGATTATTAAAAGGTATATTGTTCTAAAATGCCTGATGCTCACAGACTCCCTGAGCAGCACAACTGCAACTTTTACGAGTTAGGAGTTAGACCTAATGGATAAATGTCAAACCCAAACTTTCTAAAACAGGCAGGATTAGACTACCAGATTTGTCTTCAAAAGGAGGGGGGGGGGGTGTGGAAATTAATGTATCTTTTACCACTACAAACTTAAAAAACTAGCTGGCCATTTCCCAGGGATGAGTAGCAAACTCATCACTGAAGCCAGTAAATTTTTATCTGAATCTTATTTTTACGTAGCTAACAAACACTGCAGTGGAAAAAGGTGACTTAACTATGTAAACTCATCCAATGCAGTCTTTTCAAATCTGAGGGGAAAAAAATGAAAAAAGAAACTCAAAGAACTCCACTCATAAAAAGGAACTGTACAAACACCCAATCTCTCAAAACAGACCTCTAGAGAAACAGTATTTTGATAAGGCAACCTTTTATAACAAGTTAAGTCACAGTCTCTAGTCATCCAGTTAGTTTTTAACGAAAATCTGGGTGTCTGCCAAGCCCCAAGAAGGTTAAGGGCTTCTTGGGAAGAGGACTAGTTTGGAAGACGACTGGAACACGAAGAAAATTGAACCCAAATCATATATTCCCAGCAGAATTTAGTTTTTCTTGTATGGTTTTTAGAACTGCTTTTCTACATATGTATTTTCAACTTGAAGTATTATTTATATATAAACAGATAGTTGCATTTGCAAGTGGAACTTGTGTGGTCTGTTCCTTTTTTGTTTGTTTGTTTGAAGATTTAAAGTTTAGAAAGTTTCACCATTCAGTGAAGTGTTGGCAGGTCCAAGCTCCTAATCTGAAATAGTCGTATTTTAAGGAATGGGGTGTTTGGGGTGTGTGTGGAGAATAAAAAGATTGTTTACAGTTGCTGTGAAGAGATAACAATAGAGGATATGTGGATACTTTTTAGTCTTTTTTCCTTTGACAATCTAGTCGGGCCGGAGGTGGTACCAGCACAGCGGCATGGTGAGGAGCGACTGTTTAACACAACTTTTCTATCCTTGAGCAACTGGGACGCAGCCCAAGATTAAGGCACAGCTGTTGTAGAGTGAGAGGAAGGAGCACAAAGACTCTTGTGATTTTTGTCTCTTCACCTTCCTCACACCTCACAGGCACCGTGTGCCCTCACCTTCAGTGTTTTACCCAGCTGTGCTGTGCTGCACCTCTCTGTCACAAAATTCAGTATTGTTGCCCCCAAATTCATCTACCCAAGCTTTACATGTGCGGTGAAGCTAAATAACACAGGCAATTTACCCCAGAGGTCAAGTAGAAGGGACAAAGAGAGGGACCATAAAACAAATGCCATCTTGGAACTGAAAATTTGCCAAGGGCTATTACAAATGGCTGGCAAAACTTGTTCATTCTTATAGTAATTACATAACCTCAAAGGACACGAAATACTGAATGCAGCACACAGCAAGACACCGTGTTACAAGATACGTTTGGCACTGGCTTGTTCTGTAAAATATATCACAACAAATATCACAAACAGCAGCTGAACAACACACATCTTTTCCACACTTGGTAAATAAGCTTTTCACACCCTGGTCCTCTCACTGGCACACATCCTCATGAAGAGACATGGTCCACATAATCAGGGCATTAAAAACTGAGGGAGTGTAATTTAAAAAAAAAAAAAAAATTTCCTCAATTATTACAAGTGCATTTTGGAGTTTGGTTACTGGCTACATATTTTTGGCACTTAAAATCTTAAGGAGACATGCCAGTGTTCCGTTGAATCTTCTGTTCTAAAAACTTTGATATAAACATAATTATAATCCCACTCTTCCTGATTGAATAAGTACTTATTGTATCAGCCAAATATATGTATTTTTTTCTGTGGTTTCCAAAATAGCACAGTCTCATTCAGAAGTCAGAGCTGTATTTTTGTAGAGATACGTAACTGGACAACCACTTCTTTTAGAGTGGAACAAAAACTCATGCATTACCTTGGGACAAGCACTGCATGGCTGTAAAACAATGTCCTAAGAGGAAAAATATGCAATCACAGTATTTTGGAAGTCAGAAAGCAAGCATATGAAAATGGCAAGGATGTGATCTGATCAGAAAGAAGAATTTTAACAGATGAAATACCAAAAAATCTGGATTGTAGATTTTACATAATGGTATTCCACATCATAAAACTAGTCTCAAGTCTCCTTTTTATCCTTTTTTTTCCTTTTATTTTTCCCCCAAAGGAGGAAGGACCAGAGGGAGAAAGAGGATGTTTCTAACTCCCAGCTGAGTTCATCTGTAAGTAGTTGCGACCGTGAAATTTCTGACCTGTCAAGTCCACGATCTAAAAACAAACCATTTCAGCGTTTTGCATAAAATAATCTACACCTGAGGAGCCCACATTTCCAGCTGTTAGTTCGAAGTGGGAGACAACGTGTATTTAAATCAAACAGCACCATCTAGCAGGTCCTTAGAACTTTACTTAGGAGGGCAGTTGCTACTTGGCAGTAAGTCAGTTTGGCAAACTTGTCCTGAAAATTATTAAGGATTTTCAGACCAAACAAAGTATTTTGTGCTTTACAGCACCAAGAACCCCTAAGAAAAATCAGCTACAATGAAAGAATACTATTGAAAACCGTTTAAAGTTTCAGCCCCATGATCAGAGCACTTGTGTGTGTGGCTTGTACTGGCTAGTTTTTGCAAAGCAGAATTAAAACAACATGATCTTCATCTGATCCGATGCACAGCAGCCCTATGGATTTGTTTTTAGTCCCACTGTGAGATCCCACTGTGCCCTTCAGTGATTTACCGAGTGTATTGACAAACACCAGCAACCATGTAGCACGAGGAAATGGTTTAATTCCCTAATTTTGCTAAGACAAATAAGCAGTGCTTCCACTAGGCAGTTAAGCAATTATTTTTAAAATTATCCCTCCACTGACACTAAGAAGAGCCACTAGTTGATCAGATTTCAGAGCCCAAGTTGTGTCTCCTGCTTTATCTCAGCAATTAACGCTTCCCGTCAGGACTGTCTCCTTCTCCCTCCACTTTGCCGTGGCAAAGTTAGGTGTGAAATAGCCAAACGCCTTAAATTCCTCCTACCATCTCCCTCTCCTGTAGAAACAGGGATGCCTGGCCTGCTGCTGTTGCAAGAAGCGTGCATGCCAGCCTCTGGAATTGGGAAGTCTTTAATAAAAACAAAAAAACCCCCAAAAAACAAAAACAAAACAAAACAAAACAAACAAAAACAAACAAACAAACAAAAAAACACAAAAACCCCAACCAAACAAAACCAAAAATAAAAATGCACGAAAAGAACCAACGTTAAATAAATAAATAAATAAAATGGCAAAAAAACCCAAATAAAACCATCAAACCAAAAACCCCTAAACTCACACACACACGCAAAAAAAAAGACCAACCCAAACCAAAAACAAACAAACAAAAACCCCAAAAACAAAACCCAAAACCACCCAACAAACAAACAAAAACTTTTAGGTGAAGGTTCAAGACAAGCTGCCTGAAGGCAAACTACTCGGCCGTGCCCGGAGTGCGGATCCCGGTGCTGAACCCGCTCCGGAACGCTGCGATTTTTGGAAAAGAGAGGTGCGAACCCGGTCTCTGGACGGAGATGTCCGCCTCTGGACCCACAGCAGCCTTACCCCGACCTTCCCACCTCCGCTACACTTCGTCCCCCTCCTCCTCGCACGGGCTTTTCCTCCCCCTCCACCCCCACCGTGCCAAACCGGCCTCGGTCACGCCAAGTCGCAGCCGCTACAGGACAACTTAAGGAGACGCCGTCCCTTCCCAAAAAACAGGTTTTCCTCCTCCTTTTCTCGGCGGTGCCCGGGTTGGGGGCACCCTCAGCCCTCTCCGTCGGGCAGCGGGCAGGAGAATGCCGGAGCGTGGCTCGCCCGGGCGGGTTACGCACAATTAGAAATAAAAAATAATAAAAACCAGCATGAGTTTTGCCAGGCAGTGGGAGCCCGGCCGGCCCCAGGCGGGGGGCGCGATGCCCGCTCCCCTTTGTGCGGCGGGGCGGCCGCGGAGCCCCCCGAGAGCGAACAATGGGGTGCCGCGGCAAAAGTTGCGAGGCGGCGAGTTGGGACGCGGCGGGACGCGGCCCCGGCCCCCTGCCCGAGCTCTTTGTTACCAGAGGGGTCCTGGCACCTTGCGGGTTCGGGCTGCCAGGCGGGCACGGCAGGGCAGCGTCCCGGGCGGGCCGGGGGCACATCACCGCCACCTCCCCCGAGCTCGAACACCGCGTCCCGGCACCCCCCGACACGGAGTGACGGAGCCGGCGGTGCTCCGGGCCGGGCCGCGGAGCGCCGCAAAGTTTGTGAGGGGGCCGCGCGCGCGGGCGCGGGGGTGAGGGGGGCACTCACTTCTCGCGGGCCTGGCTGTCGGACGGGACGCTGCTGTTGCTCTTGCCTTTGCCGTACATGCCTGCGGAGAAGCTCCCGACTGTCACGCACCTGTCAACCCATCACCGCCTCCCCGGGACCGGCCCCGTCGCCACGGTGACGGGCGCCACACGCGCCCGCCATTGGCCGGGCCCGCCCCCCGCGTGGTGATGGACGGGGCGCGCATCCGGCCGGGCGCGGCCCCGCCCCCCCCCGCGCGCCGCTCCCGCNCCGAGCCCCCCCCACCCCCAAACGCACCCCCGAGGGTCTCGTCACACCCCTCACCCCTGCAGGTCCCCCAAGGGAAGGGACCCCACAGCGGCGGAGGAGAGCGAGAGCTGGGACCGGGCTGGAGGTGCGGAGGAAACATTTCCTGAATCAAAGCAGCCTGTCTTAGAGTCGTTTAAAAAATAAAAATTAAAAAAAAAAAAAAAAGGAAGGAAAGGGGGGGAAAAAAAGAAAAAAAAAAAACCCCCCCGGCCTAAAAAAAATAAAAGAAAATCTTTTGTTTTTTTTTTTTTTTTTTTTTAAGTTACATGGCAATAATTGCGTGCTCCGGAGAGAGGGGAGAGAGAGAGAGTGAGAGCAGCAGCAGCAGCCACTGGGGCTGTTACTTGATTTCTCTTTTTTTGAGTACCCAAAGCTCCGGAATTTTTCTGCTCTTCCTCCTCAACCACAGTCTCAAATTTTGCAGATATTGATGCCTGCTTATGTTTAAATTACGGCTAACCTTGTAAACTCACTCCCATGTGTGACCCGTGGGAGGGGGGCTTTTAGTATTTTGATATTTTAAGTGTTTAATGCCAAGCCGGTTTTTTTTTTGGTCAAATGCACCCAACATCTATCTCCCCGTCGTGTTGGCCGGCAAATGTCAGGAACAACCAGGGCCACGAAAAACCCGACCAAAATTCGAGCAGGGAAGTTGTGCCAGACGTAGACCACCAGCATCTGTTTATCATTGTTGGAGCTGCAAGGGGAAAAAAACATCCTCTAGATTCTGAGCTGGTGGAGGGAAGGGAATGGTTGGTGAGGTGAAACTGGGGAGGGGGGGATTAGGAGAGTATTAATGAGCGGCTGGAACAAATTAGCGAGGGAGTAGCAGAGACAACAGAAAGGAGTGAGAGAGACTGGAGAATCCGAGGTGCTTGTGGCAGTTCCTTGCCCGGCGTGGGATGTGTGTGCTCTTGGAACCCACCTCAATAATTCATCAGATTAAAGCACACGGCAACAAAAGCCATTTTGTGCCAAAGTTAGTTGTCTTGGGCTTTCGCCCCATTACATGAATTATTTTTTATTTTTATTAACAGCGTTAGAGTGTGGTTGGAGTGGATCAAGGAAAAAAAGTAAATAAGGCTGACATCATTCATCCTGATTGGGACTGAGGCTCCTGCTCCCGAGTTACACCCAGGAAATCAGAGGAAGCGGGTTATGGTGTGAGGAGAAAGTGGGAAAGGAGAAAAAGAGGGAGGAAGGAGTGAATGGAAGGGAAGGAGAAGCCGGCGAAGGAAATGAAGGATGAGGAAATGAAGGATGCGAAAACGAGGATGCAAAGTAAAAGCACGGTGAATTTGGGCGGTAAAAGGGGGGTAAGACTAGGAAGAGAACCTGAGAAGTTGCTGCAGAGTGAACCGAAGGGAGGCGTTTTGCCTGCACTGGGGCAGAGTGATTCTCACACGTGTCGTGCCTCGGAGCTGAGGTGGCAGCTAGACGTGGCTGGTGGCACTCGGGGTGAGCACAGGCAGCAGGACATGACACAGGGGCCTACAAGCAGAGAGAGAGAGAATCAGGGCAGAGAACAAAGATGGACTCGGGCAGTGGGTAAGAATAAAAAGGAGAAGGTTGCTGAGGAAAGGAAAGGAGTGTGGACATCCTTGGTCAAGCCACAAAGGCAACTGGAACTTTGGTAGAGATCACTAAGAGTAGAACTTTCATCCGAATGTTTGCTTGCCCTTGGGGCAGGGCTGGGATCATCCATCAGACACGATGAGTAATTCCTCTCCGAGGCTCCCCTCTGCCACCCGTCAGCCGTGGTATCAGGCGGGCTTTCACATGAAACTGATAACCGTGGTGAAATCCTTCCCGGGCAGGACAATCCTCCAAACCTCTGGTTTTGTTTGCCTCAATGGTTTTGGTTGATTTGTTTGTGGTTTAAGGGTGGGGGATATTTCGAGAAGGAGGCTGTGTCAGTGTTGTGTCAGACCTGTAAGGGAAGAATTTTTCTTCTTGAAAAAGACGTTGAGGTGTTTCCTAAAAATGTGATGGTGAGATAACTGTAATGTCCTTTAGATATGCATCCCAGGACGGGACTTTTGCAGCTGAAAATGCTTTGTTCCCGTTTTTGCATGTGATTTATTTGCATCCCTGTGGTTTATTTTAGCCCGAATGACCACCAATGGTTGTGTGTTCGCAGATCAAATTGTGATTTGGGGCAGAGCGGGATGAACTTCGGGGGGGAAGGGCTGTGCCCTGGTACACGAGCAGGACGGCACCGTGTTTACATTAAACATAAAATGTTAAATGTCAAAACTCATTCTCTTCACAGGTCTGCCTCCCAAGCTACTATTAACATTCATGTGGTGACTTTGTAATTTTGCTTAGAGATCCTTCAGTGGAAGATGCAGAAATAGTGCTAACCCTTATTTATCGTGCATGTGAAAAGCGGAGCACAGAGAGGAATAAGGCGCTCGCAGGACGCTGCGGATCTGCCAGGGTCATGTTACCCCTGCCTTCGAAGGAACGCCGCCCTGGGGTGTTACCTATCAGCACCGCACCGACCTCATCACAAACGTGGGGACAAAGGTTAGCTTCGTAAGCAGGTAAATTAACATGAAAAAACACCCAAACAGTGTTCCTAAGTTCGGTGTGTCAGGAATTCTTCCTCCGAGTGGGGATGCACGTACGATCCCCGAGTACCCCTACCCTTGCTCCAGTCATTCCGAATACAAACACTTCTCTCAGCAGGAGTAGTTGTATCTCATGAGGCCAACGCTGTAATTAATGAGATTTGAGGCGCAAACACTGAGACAAAATTCGAGTTGCCAATATCAGAAATGAAGATCCAGTCTTTGTTACAAAAGGGGATGAGGGTGGTAGTACTTTAAAGCTTCTCAGTCCGACACTGGAAAGGAATTCACAATGTATTTTTAGAGTGTTATAAAAATCTCTTACATAATGCTGATTAATTCTTCGGTTTTAGGGAAGAGCACTGGGCTTTGTGTATAAGAGTGTTGACCAGCTAAGCCACTGAAAAAGGCTGGTTTGGGCTGGATTTTTTTTCCTTTAACTTTTTCTTGGATACAGAAAGCTGCAATTCAATTATTACAGAATTTTGCTTTTGTTTGGGCGTATATGAATATTGTTCTGGAAACTGTGTCTTATTCTTGGAAGTATTTATCATTTTAAAACATATGTTATGTTATATCACCCTGTCTGAGATATAGGATAGCTCCAAACTGGGTGGGGTTTTTTTTTCCCTCTCTCTTGCTGCAGCTAGTTATGTTATGGATTAATGTTAAGAATATCTGCAGTGACACACTGCTTGTGTGGCTGTGCAAGACTGACTTAAACAATGTCACATTACAGGATCAAAATTTTACTGATACAGTAGTATGTACAATTACTTTGTATTTCTGCCCATTCTGTTGATCCTCAAAAATCATCTATTAATCTAACTGGCAGGTTTCACACAGCCCTTAACAAAGGGTTATTCAGAAAATTAAGTCAGTAAATGCTACTCCCTTATTTTAATTTCAGTTATCTATACTTATTGCTGTGTAGCTGGGAAGATTTTTTGGGCAAGATATCATGGGAGAGAGACGCTTTTGTTTAGTCTTTTTCAACAGATATGTGACCGAGGCAGCTTTGAAGCCTTTTCTGAGGCATCCTTCGTCCTTCTGTAGAATGTTTAATCTTCCTGTGGAGTGTCTAACTATGAGGCTCGTTCTGCAGACTTTCATTCTTGTGCCATACAGATGAGCAGGGGTTGCTCAGGTGATTGAATGAGTCCTAAATCATTACTGGAGAATGGAGAGAGCAGGAACACGTAGGTCAAAACAAAATCTTTATTTGCCCCTCTTTTCCACCCGGGAAGATAAAAACAAAGTAATTATAGCTCAGGGGTAGCAAGGGATAATCCTTGTGGGTCCTTTACAGCTTGAGATACTCCATGATTCTGGGTCTCAAAGAAAGGCTTACCAATAACCCAATAACCCCTTGCACTTTCTGCTTCCAGCAGGAGCCACAACGCCCTCCTGTCTGTGCAGAAGGAGCCACGATGATTTTGCAGCCTCCTGTTACACAGTTCATCCATGAAGGGGCCAGAGACAGCTCAAATACCATCAGCTTGGAAGCAAAACTTGCTAAGAACAAGTGTTCCATGGGTTTATTGCTCTCACTGGCTGTACTGGGCCTGTTCACACACTGCACACACATGCAGTTCAGAATGGGGAAATTATCTGTACAGGGCACCCAGTACAGCCGCACGGTCTGAACCTTACAGTGGAAAAAAACACGTTTGTGTGTACTGGTTTCCTCCATGGCTTCTTTTTCTGGTGTTTTATGTGGTTTCAGCCCTCCCTGTTGCTGTTTCCACTGGAGGGGCTGTCACAGCCTCTCACTCTCACACAGACACTCATCTGTGTGCCTTTGGTGCTGGCTAAGGGTTGAGCTTGTGCTGTCTCTCACGAAGAAAAGTTCAAAACCAGTCTTCCTCTTCTCCCCAGTCACATATTTTTACTTCTAGAATGGGAATTGATACTTTTTTTTGGTGAAATGCATTTGATAATTGGGTTAAAATTATGTCTACAAATACATAAACACCTTTAGTATGTGAGATCTCCCTGATTTCATTGGTTAGCTGGTTGTTTTAAGCCATTTAATGGAAAGTATTTTACCAGACAACCCAGTCTGTGGGGGGGAAAAAAAAAGTATGAAAAAAAGTACATTGTCTTAGTTATTAATCATTTGAAGGATAGCTGAAAGTCACCATTGCTGGCTCAGTGATGTGTTACATCAGGAATGTGTCTCCTTGTGCTGTGTGTGGCAGTAAACAGAGGAAAAAGCAGTGTAAAAACTGGGGATACAGGTGGATATGAGGCTAAATGGGACCCTGATCCTGCCTGAAGCTCCACATGGCCAGATCTGTCTTTGCATGATGTGGTTGCAGGGATTTGTGACAAAGGACTTTGCTGCTGTAGTGCCTTAGCTGCCACATCTAGCAGTTAGTGCTGTGCTAAGAAAAAACAAACAAACAAACAAATGAAAAAAACAAAACAAACCAGCAGCCCAGCCAGAAATCACATTAGCAGCATCAAAATTGCTTTTATTTTCAGGGTCAGTAACCTCAGCAATATGTTGCAGGAAAAGGTTGATCCCAGTATGGAGTTGCTGATAATTCCCGAGTTGGTTTGACATATGCAGGCTGCTGTCGACTTCAACAGGCTTATTTAACACACTTGTTTCTTTTGGGTTTAGGATTAGTCATAATGCAATTTTGTGAAGCTGCACCGACAAGGTTGCCTGCAGTGGGCTGTGAGCTTGGCAGGACTCTGGTTGCACAAGTATGACAGCAGAAAGTCTTCCCCTTTAGCCTGGAGTTAACCATGATTAGGGCACATAACCTCTTCAGGACGCTCAAGGCTTTTACATGTATTAAAGTCTGCTCATAAAAAAGAGACTCCAGAGCAAGCAGTGGTGCTCAAAGTGAAGATCTGGGAAAACAAATGGCCAAAGCTATCGCACTGTAACAGCCTTGGCAAACCTTTGCACAATTTTATAAAACAAACACGCGTGATGTTCTATTCTCTGGGTAGGTCTTTGCATTAGAAGTTCATACCTAACTCAGAAAACGAATAAAATGGTTCTCTCTCTCTCTCTCCACATATTTACTGAGCACATACTGGTGAATTAAGTGCCATCCCCTTGCTGTACCATATCAGCCCTGGTCTATCCAACCCTTCTGCATCTTTCCTGCCTTTGTCAATGTATGTAAACCACAGAAGATGGAGATCATTCCAGCCTGTTTTGTAGACTTAATATTCCAAGAAGCTAACTTCTCTGGATCTCAAGAATCGCAGAAAATAAAATAATTGTCTGTGGGCTTGTTCTGCTTTTCAGCAAATACAAAATGTGCCAGTGGACTCTGATAGCCAAGTGTGCCTCCACTGGTTTTCCACACTAAGACTTGAACTTCTTCTGCTTTTTATGAACAATTTGAGGTTTTTTTGTCCAGCTAAGAATATATTGAAAACTGAGAAAGTTTCACTGTTTTGGACCTGTGGCCCAGGGAGGGGGTGGTGATGATAAAAAGCATTGGCACATGTCAAATCAAAGTGGTACCAGGTCTGACTGACTCTTTAACAGCTGGCCCAGAGCAGTGTTATAAGTAAGAAAGGAAATCACAGCATTATTCATTAATTTATGCTTATGTATGTTTTGTTTCTCTCAACACACACACACGTGATATTGTTCATATATATTGTTCATCTGGTAAGGAAGAAATAAAAAAAGAAATTGATACCAGTCTGCATATGTGTTCAAAAGCTTAACAAATTCTCTGAGCTCTGCTGGGGATCAGATTTCATGAAACTGCAATAAAAAAATCCTTTTTTACCTTGTCTTTGTGTGTTCTGAGGTGGGTTTGTAAGGTTTGAATTACTGGGTAATAACCAAGAAGTCTCCTTTTCATGAGCCTGCAGCTGGGAAATGGACAGTTTAATATTAATGGAAAGAACAAACTCTTCTCCTTTCTCTATCCTTTCTTCTCTGCACTTCTGCTTCATCATTTCCTTTTCTGAGGTCCCTGTCCTGAAACTGCCTTTGTGGAAGTCCAGGATGAACTACAAACCAGGAGTAGAGCCCAGTTTTTCAATTTTTCACTTAATGACTGCAGTGAGAGTCAAATGACACCAACTTGTGAATATTCAGGACAGAAAAAATCCACTTTATTGACATATCTGCAATTATTTATTTAACTAAGAAACTAATACCACATGAATCTGCAGACTTGCCTTCTGAAATACTTATTAAGTGCCCTGATATCAGCGTGCCAGGGGGAGGTATGAGAATATGGAAATAATCAATCCTGGCTTCTAAGAGAAGAAAGACCCTAAATGTTTGTTGAGAGTTACTTGGCACAAATAATTGAATAGAAGTAACCGGCACCACCAGTCTGTATTGTAGTGTATATCCACTTCAGGTCCATCCTGGCTTCAGTTTCAGACAAGGTCAGTGAGAATTTGAAGTTAAATACCGAGGTTAAGCACATTGCCACTTTTTTTTTACATTAAAGGACTTATTAATATCCTTTTTTGTTTAAGTCAAGTGCTGGGAACTTAGTGTGATGGATAAGAGAGGACAACCCCAAATCAGGGTCTCCAGGGACTGCTGGGTCTAAGGTAAATATAAGGTTAACCCTTTTCGGGATTTCTGGCACAAAGGAGCTCCTGGCACCCAAAGGGTTGTGGAAGCCTGTTGAGAGCCTGCAGAAGTCATGGGACTGAACTGAGAGCTCCAAAAGGTTTCTTGCTTCTGCATTTCTGGGTGTAAATGGTATGCTTGAAAAAAACACCCTTTGCTGATGACTTCTTTGCTGGTTTTTGAGCTGTCCTCCCTGTGTCTAATTCTGGTGCTGGTTTTTTTGGGTGTGGAACACAACGAGCTTCTCTGACCTCTGGTTTGGTCCCTGAGAGGTCTGTTTACACAGGCAGAGCTGTCCTCAGGACTGAAGCCCCTGCATTTCTCCCCAGATGGCCTCTCTGTGCCAGGAAATGTGGTGCTGTGGGTCTGTGAGGAGAGCCCAGCCCTGGTCTGAGCATAGAGAGTGGGGACAAAACCAGGTCCTGAGCAAGGGAACGAGGATGCCTTAGGGCAGTGAAACAAACAGAGCCTTCTCCCATCTGTTCTCTCCTGTTGAGTTCTCCACATACTTGCTGCCTGGCATGGTGTTTTCTTAGGATAACTGAGTAAGGAGGAGCCTGAAATCCAAGGCAAATTGTGTTATTTAAAATGCCCTTCTTTTATGGTCAAGATTTATAGTCCAGCTTCATGACATTTGCCTGAACTGTGGTACCCTTTTTCCCCATGGGATTTAAAAGTGGCCTTGAGAAGCAGAGATGTTTTAATTCCTTCCATTTCCTTTCATGTTCTGTTTTTCTTTCCCCTTAATTTTCTTCTGCGCTTAAAAAAACCACAAAACCCAAAGTATTCCTCCAGCAGCACAAGATAGGTCTGACCAGTGCATCCCAAGGTATGGATTTTAGTGAGGGAGGAAGACGTGCATTTTTTATGAGGCTGTTGCTAACAGACAGGAGTTCAGGGCAGGGAGGCAGGTCTGGAAAGTCTCCTCTGTGGCCTGGGTGGGCATCGTGTCCCATTATGACACCTGACTCCATTCCAGACACTGACCAGCAAACAGGGATGTGGAAGGGCATGTGTATGGAAGAGGAGGGCTTTTTAATCTCCGTCCTAGGCCTTGGGGGTTTTGGTCCAGAAAGAGGCAGGACTTATATAGAATTCCCAGAATACATCTGGTGCACCACTAACTGCGCTGGCTATAATAGGATTTTTTACTGTGCAAGGAATGAAACATCACGCTCTCATTGTTATCTTCCCTCATGCAGCTGTAAAGAATTTATTTGTGAGTTTTACAATATCCAGAGGTGGTTCCTTTGTACCCTTTTTCAATAAAGTTGAAATGCCAAAAGTTCTTCAGTTTGTTATTGCTCTCTATGCCCAGCACAAAACCCTTGTACCAATCCTGAAACTGGCATCTCTGTCTGATCATGAGCCTTCTCTTAAAGATACCATCCTGTTTTCCCTGCACAGCTGGTCCTTCTAATGCCATTTTTCAGTCTGCCCAATACCCAGGCTTTTCCAACATCTTGACGTGTATTTGTGGTTTTGGAGACCTGCATTATTTGATGTGTCCCAGCAAGAGTCTGGGTCATAGATTGGATTTTAAACATTCTCTGTTCAGTGTATTCAAATTTCCCATAAGCCCAAAAGTCTCCCACATTAGAATGGAAAAAAAACGTTATTTAATGTTGTGGGGATAAAAACTCGGAGAAGTTGCCTGGAATACCAAGGAATCAGGGAACCAGTTCATTTCCATCTGCCAGCTCATGTTCCATGTGCCAGCTTGCTCCCTGGTCTTCCTTTTTTACCACTCCTGAATGAGTTTGGCCCTGATTTCTTGCTGCCTCAAGGGGAATCAGGAGTCAGCAGGGATGTGGCTTCCCAAGCACTCCACTTTTCTATCATCAATCAGTGGCTGCTCCTGAGGATTGTTCTGGGTTTGATCCTGTGGGTTGAGCACATTTAATCCTGACAAATGTGGTCCTTGTCTTAAAAAAATGCTGTCAGTATTAAATGTAACTTGCATATTGATGGAAACGACAAATTAATCCAGCAAAGAAATGCACAATAATAAGGAGATTCCATTTATATTACTCTTTCTCCCTACATGCTGATTATTTAAAATAAATTTTAAGAAATACCTTTTTTTTTTTTNAAATTTTAAAAAATCCCTTTTTTTTTTTTTTTTTTTTTTTTTTTACAGTGGGACTTTTTCTCTCTTTCAATGAGTTTTATGAATCCCCTTTCACCTCCATAGGTGTTGTCATGTGTGGGGAAACAGTATATGCTGAATTCAGCTATAGCAGGTCTGATCGTGTTATCTGCTCAGGACTGAGTTTCCCATTGAAACCGGTACAGTTTGGAACAGTGTAGGACTAGGAATTGCTGCTAAGGAGTAAGGAAACAACAAACTTCTAATTCTTTTGCAGGTCATGAAGAAAACAGTGAAGAAAATCTTTCTTTTAAACCCTTCCAATGAACCTACCTCATATATATCTATAGATTTTCAACAGCTACTACCTAGCCCTCTCCTCATTTGAGAAGTACTTGGACAGGCGGATGTCAGAAGAGTAGGGGACTAATAAACTGTTTCAAGGTTCCCAGATTAGGTGTGCTTGGAAATTAAAAATAGATTTATAGATACTAGCATGTAATCTGAATGTTGTCCCTGATTTCCATGGTTCCAGTGGTATCTGGCTCCTAACACAAACACAAACGTCATAATTTGTTTTCCATCCTCCCTGATGTCAATGTAAACAATCTTTTGGATGGGTCTGGATGTTTCTCTGCATGAGGATGTAGCCTAACTCTGCAGTATTGTATGAGCTTATGAGAAACAGAAGGGGAATCTGACAAGCTTGGTGACATTGTGCAAGCTATCTGAAACACAGAGAATGTCTTACACAATGAGAAGCACACTAGAGTTAAAGATATCTGCTACGTTCCTTGTTTCAGTGTTTGTTGGAAGACAGCCATGTCAAGACTTGAGTTAAAATGATCAAAGCAAAGGCCAAGGCAAAAGGCATAGGAATGGCCGATGTTTCACACAATTAACTATCTCCAGAAGCTATCAACAGGTTCTGTCATGATATTCTCTTTTTTTTTTCAAGATTGGTGAGGAATGTCAGTTCATACAGGGCCATGTAAAAACTCAGGGAAGGCAAGATTCACTCCATTCTTTCCAATTTGTTTCTATTTCTTTCCCATCTATTCCTATTCCTTTTAAAAATAACTTGGTGCATCTTTCCTGGAACACAGAGATATATATACACATCTATATATAAAGATATATATATATATACATATGTAGTCGGTTCTTGTCTTGCAATTTGAATTTGAAGCCCATCAACTGCATTTCCCAAGGAAGTCTTGAATTCAGACCCAAGTTACCAAAAGCATTTGTTTATTGCTTGCAAACAATCATTATCTGTTGACAGAAGACTGGAAGCCCCTTTCTAAATTGACATATTGGAAATATTTTACGGCTTATTTTTCAGAAAGTCTTCAGGCAAGCAAGTGAATGTGAATGAGTACAGCACATCCTGCATTTCCAAGAGCTGCACTTGAAGTGGGAATTCAGGGGTCAGTGCACCCCGGAACAAGGGATGCTGGAGCTCATCACGGGCACTGTGGTGTTCCCACCCTTGCCTGCAGACCTGGCTCTTCGTTTGGAAGTCCAGTCACTCTGTGCTGGGCTAACAATGTTGTTTACCACAAAGGGTTCAACAAAAACTACTGCTAAAATTGCTCTGTGGTCAGTTGTGTTTCTGGAAATTAATTTCCAGGCTGCTGTGAGGAGGTTTACGGCAGACTGTCTCTCCGCACTGCCAGAAGTTGCCCAGGACCTTTTCATGCATGAGCAGTGGGTTTTAAAATATGCACTTGCTTAGGCACATTATTATTCTAAACATCTCGAAGTTATGTTCTCCCTCCTTGTCACCATAGAAATGATTATACAATTACGTTCCCGTTTCTCCACGCAAGGGCTGCCTGTGTGTCTGGCTAGGGACACAATGGCTCTCCAAGGCACTGAGGAATTATTCCCCTGCAAGGCAGACAGCTTCCTTTCACTTCCCAGGACATGGCAGGGAAGGAGCAGCTGCCATCCAGGCTGACCAGACCCATTTCAGGAGGAGCAGGCAAGGCAGGCTGTGGGCACGTTCCCTCCTGCCTGCAGCCACACACCTGAGTCTTCGAGGTAACTCCTGCCTCACTCCATAGCACTCTTTGTATTTCCCCTTTTTAAGGCTCTTTCAGTTTAAATTTTTATTTCTGCCCCACTCTTCTCTTTGACAGTGTTTCTTTCCTACAGAAAAAATCTTTTATGGATCTTGACTTCAGTGTCCAAGTTCCCAACAAGTCCTAAGAATTCCCTTCTCTGAGCAGTACATTCTTCAAGGACTCTCACTAAAGAGAGCCCTTTTCAAATTACAAATTGTGCTAAGGCTGGTTTGTTCCTCCATGTCCAGAAAAAATGACACTGAAGCATTACATTAAATATTCTGCTGTGGTTTGACATCTTGTTCTGAAGTCATCATCCTGAAAAAAGTATTGACAAACAGAGGTAATTTTAGAGAAGGAGCAAAGCAGAATGTCCAGATGCCGATGTGAGAGGATTTATGTTTTTATATATATACAGTAAAAATAGCTTGGTTAAAAGGCAACCATGAGGGTTTGGCAAGGTCCCAGTATTTAGAGGCCATGAGAATACAAACACAAATCGCTTTTACCAGTCAATTCAGGGATATTGCAGCTGACTCCAGTAGGAGCTTCCTGAGGGAAAAACGGATCCTTGGGGGCACAGAATAGCTGACTGCAGAGAAAATGGCATAACTAGGCAAACTGTGTGGAAATCAATAATATACATAAGTCATTGAAATAAACGGAAAACTCCTCACAGCAGATATCTGACAATGTTCTCAAAGGAAACAGTGAATAGCTCATCCATCAGAACATTTACATCTCATTTGGATAAAAACTGGGATTTTTTCTACATGGATTCCCCTAGTGTCTGCCAATTCCTTGAAAGCTTGTGGGAGCCTCAGTGGGGTTTGGTTACACCTCAGCAGAAGACAAGCCCTTATCCACCCAGTAGAGAAATATTTCTCCTGGCCATCTGCCACCAGAAACCAGACCTCAGTGTTCATCTTGGTCCTTTTCTTTGCATTTCTTGTGCGCTGTGTCTCCTTTCCCTCTGGTTCTGGTGCCTTTTACCCTGCAGGTGCCATGGGCCACCAAACCCCATCCCAGGAGCTCCCCTCCCCGCTGCTCCACACTGCAGCAAGCCCAGCTAGAAGTGTTCCTGCATGGGAGCATCCTGTACACTCTGACTGTGTAAAGTTGACTCTATTTTGACTCATCTCACCTGGTCAGGGCATATTTGCTCATGCAAGCTGCCAATTTGTTTATCTCTTGTTCAACAGTTAAGTACTGGAAGCTTCAAATCTAAAAATCCCCAGCTTTCCTAAGACCTTTCAAGTCAACTTTCAAAGGTAGTCTTTTATTGCTGGGTTATAAAACCCTTTACAGAGAGAAAACTTCAAGTCTGAATATTGAAGTCAATGTTTAAAGTTCCTTTTTGGATCGTGAACCTATTATTAAGGCTGGATGGAAACCAGTTTGCAGCCTGTCTTCTATACGGAACATCCACAACGCCAGAGTCCAAAGTGAAGTCACTTTTTTGGATTAGGCACCGACCACAGAAGGCTTAGAAATGCCACTTGTAATTAAAAACATGGTGCCTCGATCCTTCTGTCTTTATTGAGGTGAAATGGCCACTGGAAGCAATACAAGTTGAGGCTGAAGAACAACAGCAAACTCTTGTCCTCTGTTTTCTAATATATTTAACTGTTTATGGATGCTGGGGAGGCTTTGTACATTCTGTACGTTTCAACAGTAAAATGGGTGCAATTTCCTCCAGCTTTGATAGTGATTGTAATAACAGTTAGTGCTCTGTGAGGCCAAGCAGAGCCACCTCTGCTCGTCCCCTTGTCCATGCCATGTGAGATGACTGCCAGCCCCTCAGCCTGCAAAAACCTGTGAGCTGCTGTCCCGGCTTTCTTTTGTTTTTTCAGCTTTATCTCTTCTATTTCTACTAATGCCTTGTCTACTTTATGGATCAGAGACTTTTATCTACCCGTCTGGAAGGGCTTAGCACAACGCAGCCGTGATCCTTCCTGAGCAATCCAACATCAGCACTAATTGCACAGCACTTTAATTCTTCAAAGTGTTGTGTAAACTGGATGGGCTCGATTTGAGGTGGTACCCAAAAAAAGAGTTTGGGTAAGATGTCCCCTGCCAGCTGCTGGCAATGGGTGCCAGGCTCCCCTCCTGGGGGTGGAGCTGGGAAGCCACAGAGGTCTTTGTTTCCCTGCCACAAACAGTCTCAGCATTACTGAACTCTTTGCAATCACATCTTTTCAGAGGGATTCCCCACTCTGCCATAAGTCTTCCATGCCCAAGTTTAGATTTCTTTCTGATAAGGGTTCCCGAATGTGCTGAATTTGGCACAAAGTTGTTTTGTGCACTCAGCAGACCGCAAAGCCGAGGAGAAATGCCAGCAGCTCATTAACCCTTGCATCCCCTCCTTTTACCATGTTCATTACATCATTTACCAATCCACAGAGGTAGCACAGGCACTGTCAGGAAAGAATTGAGGGTCAAGTGTAGCATCCCGGCATACCAGCGTGAGTGAGTGAGTAGTAACAGGGAAATTAATCTGCTTGGATGCAGTTCCTGCATCACCACGCCAATCCATGATGCATCCCAGTTAAACAGCAGCCTTTAATTTTTACATTATTTTCTGAAATGCCTCTGTAAATCTGGATGTCACACTCTTCATTGAGTTTTCCATAGCAGAATCCCATCCCACAAACAGGGTAAGAAGCTGGTGGTGGTTCCTGCTGCAGGGTGGTCAGTGAGCAGCACAGGTGACGTTCAGCCCCTGTCACCATGAGAGGAGTCTGGAAATATTGCAGCCTGCAACAGGGGTGGGAGGGCCCTGAAGAGCTCTGACATGGTACAATTTAATTCTGGCTTTGCCCATGAATCAGCAGGATCTGGAGAGCTGTAAATCCTGGTGGTTCTTGCTCCCTGCCTGCTGACGGTGCAGGACGGTGCCGCGCTCTGTGCTGGGGACGTGTTGAGCCAGGGCTTTGCTGGAAGAGCTTTGGATCGCTGCCATCTAAGCCAGGGTCAACAAAAACTCCTTGGCAAGGTAAAATCTGATGTGACATCATGTGCAGGGCGTGTCTGGGTGTGTGGCAGTGGCCAGCAGCATGAAAACACAGGTGCCTGGCTCCCCTGAGCGTGCTGCAAGGTGTCCACATCTTGGTTTTGCTCTTTGTGTCTCAGTCAGAAGTACAGGTTTTTTAGTCAGTTTTAACTTAATGTGAAGGTTTCTCAGCTGCCTTTTGGAGTGCAGGTTGGAGACAAGGCAAGCACAAAAAGCAGGGATTAACTGAGTCCCTCTTGTCTCCAGACAGGTACGGCAGAAATCACAAAGGAAATCTGTGTATTAGCCAGATTAGTTAACAAAAAGTTAAGGTGATTGACACATTTAACAGTTTAAATATGTCTTAAAACTTTTTACTGGCAAAATCTGAAAGCCATAGCTATTTCTGCACTGAGCCGTGCAGAAGTATTTCACAAGGAGTTGTGAAGGAGTTGTCTCATGATGTTTTGTGCATAAAATATATCAAGAAAGGGAGAAAAGGTATGGGAAATAATGGAGGAAAAACCCCTGAATATGCTGATAATTCTTTGTAGAAGCACTTACACTTGCAAACAGACAGACGCTCTTTGCTCAAGGCTGTTTTGTGCTAGAGGAGTAGGGTAGGATGGAGCTGGGAGAACAGGCTTGGAATACAGCAGCTTTCAGAGGACAGAGAGAGGAGAGCACAAAGTCAAGGACACTGCCAGGTGTGGAGCTGAGGAGGAGATGCTACAATAAACACACGGGAGTGCAAGAAGGATGATCTTGTGTTCTGTGTTACGCTTGGAAGGAGGAGGTGGCTCCAAGGCACATGTCCAACTTCTTCCCAAGGCTGCTCCCAAAGGTGACACCAGCACATGGGAAAGGGGAAGAAGGATCAGGTTTCTCTATCCACCACTGCTAGTGCGCAGGCAATAATTCCTGATGGGTTGGGAGGAGTGTGTAGGGCTGGAGACTGAAAATACACAGAATTAAGTGCTCACCATCATCCAGTGGGAATGTTAATGGAACCAGGCTTCCCTGCACCACCTCACCAGGAAGGGTCTGGAGAACAGCTTGAGAGTCACTGATAAACTATGGCCTGTCTCCTGCTACAGACACTGCCTTAGCACCTGAAGGGGATGATAGAAATCTGTCCTTAATGATTACTGACCTTCAAACAGGAGGGGGAAGAAAGCCAGACCCAACGTGACAGTATCTTCTCTGAAGAAAAAATCCAAACCAAAACAAAAAACCCCCACCCAAACAAACCCCAACCAAAACCCTCTATATTTAACTGGATTCTCATGAAAGATCACATGTGCCACAAGAGGATAAATTTGGAGTATTCTCAGTTTCAGAGTGAATATTTTATATAAACAGACTAAACAGCATAGGAAAAATACAGTGCTGTGCGCAACATTGCAATGCTCAGTGAGCTAAAAAACCAGACTGGGCCAGATCTTAGTGATAATTCCCAGTGCAACCTATTCTTGAGACTGAAGTCTCCTGAGAGATACCTTACATAACAGGAAATTGTGGATAATCACAGAAAATACATCAAAGCCATTTCAGATATTTCTATTACAACATGTACTAAATGTTATTGGGGGGGTGGGGGAACTGGAAATAAATGTGCAGATTAGCATTTAGAGTTGTAGGTTTTTCTTTTTTCTTTTGAGTTGGTTGGAATATTTTCTCCAGGAGCAGGGCCTGAGAGATTTTCCAGGGCGTGGAGTTCTGACCGGCCTGTGTGTTCCATCCTGCCTGTGTGATCTCCACGGGAGAGCACAGGGAGGGAACAGGCACGGAGGATCAGAGGCAGTCAGGGAACATTAACTGCATACATGCATAATTATTACTACAGTGACCTGATGGAAATTTTGCAGGGATTTCAAAATGCGTGTGAGGAGCGAAACCTTCCCTGAGCCCTTTCTGTGTTTCCCCTCACATGCTGACAAAACAGGAATGGTAAATAATATCATGGTAGGTGTTAATTCACCACAGACCCTGGAATTGCAGTGGAGGTTTTCAAGAGAGGGTAACTGAGTGCTTTGAAAATGGTAGAAGACTGCATCAAATTGGGTGTTACATCCATCCATTCCATGCAGGAATATACAAGGAAGAAAATGCCAGAGTGTCTCTGGCTGCCACCATCCATACAGCCTTCACTATGGATCCATCCACCCATCTCTCTATGTGCATTGACTTTCTGTGTTATGGAAGTATTGTGATAATGTGAGGGTGGAAAAATTCAAATTTGCCATGGGGTTTTTTTTGGTGGGTTTTTATTTTCTCGAGATGGCACAGTGATGTTGAACACTGTGCTAACTTAGCCAGAGCTGGGGACTGTGGGTTGTGGAGTTT
This sequence comes from Nicator chloris, assembly GCA_013400495.1. Classification (NCBI taxonomy): domain Eukaryota; kingdom Metazoa; phylum Chordata; class Aves; order Passeriformes; family Pycnonotidae; genus Nicator; species Nicator chloris. Next base: position 129,076 of record WAAE01024451.1, read on the forward strand.
CAAAATATGCTGGAATTAATGACACAGAATCCACTGTTCCATGGTTTTATACCAGCCTGTCTCAGTCTAAGGTCAAACTGGAAAAGTTTCCTGACAAGAGCTGTAGGTCTGACTCTCTGCCTCGCTGCTGACTGAGCTGGATAGCTGCATAAGTATAATATAACCCGAAAAAATCCTCTAACAGAAGGCGGNAATGCACTGCCAAGGCAGGTTTCTGCGATTTAAGGCATAAACAGGGACAGTGCAAAACTCTGCCTGTCACCCTCAAGGTGAGGTGGGCAGCACCCGGCTCCTCCCGCGGGGGTGAATGTTTCTCTCTGCTGGGTATTGAGGGTGGTTTTGCCCATAAAAAGGGTGAAAATTAATAAAAAACAGCTACTATCAGCACTGCTGCTAAACACGTGGATTTTTTTCACGTCTTTGCCAGCTGTGAGGGATGGGGCTGCCCACCACCCACGGGCTTGCTGGGTATCTGTACACTGCGTGTTTGAAAACTGCCTAATTTCGGTCGTGCTCCCTTCCTGATCCCTGGTCCAGTCACAGCTTCATCTTGTTTTGGGGAGCAAAACTTCCTCTTGGTTACTTCTTTCTAAAAATGAGTGCCGCCTTCTTCTTCGTTTTTACAGGTGGTTAATTCAGTTGTTGACAGAAGCCACCAGGTAAAATTCCTGTACTGAAGGGTCGGATCTGTATTTTCAGAAAGTCACCTCCATGTTTGTGTGAAGCACCTGCCAATTAATATGCTTAAAAATATCGCTGGAGTTATGTAAGATCTTTAAAAATCCTTCTGCTTCTTGACTCTGCGGCACTTCACCTATGACTAAAAGTCATCAAGCTTCAGTGTGCTTTAAAATAAGCTCTAAACCCAAGCAGCCCTAATTTATTAGAAACAAGAAATTATTAACTCCTTCCTCTTGCGCAGGATTATTCAAACCTGTCCATATGGAACACAGTAGTCTGATCTTGTAGTAATGATCTTGAGGATGTGTCCCTTGTCTGGCACCCCCCAACCATGGTGCCTTAATAGATGACATTCTTTTATATATGTATGAAAGTATGTATCATTCTCTATTACTGATATATAAAACCGGTGACACTTAATATTTTATTGGCATTGGAATGATTATGGCTGGGTAAACTCCAAGCTCAACACACCAAACCAATGTCCCAGGGTCATTCTGATTCCCCTATCATTAACATTTCTAATATTTTCTTTAAAGAAAAGGCTGTATGGAAATGAACCTCCTGGGGCAAGTTGTGGCAGATGGATTTTTTTCTGGTGCAGTTTTGAAGGTGGGAGGTGAATGATTTTGGGTGACATGGGTGTGAGGATTTACAAACACATCCAAGCACCAACAAACATCAGGGCTGAGTAAACGTGCTGTTTATGGCACTTTTAAACACATTTAAACATAGTGGGATTTGTGTAATACAAATATTAAATCCTTCATAGCACTATTTAATATACAGGGTGTTAGAAGTCAAAAAGGTTTTCTGGTATAAAATTATAGAAGATACTGAAAGGGAGATGTGGTGTTTTCTCTTTCACGAGTTGATTCGGGCTGCTGATGTTAATGAGAATTTTTCCTTTGTGAGCTGTGGATGAGGCTTCAAGGCAAGACTTATAAATAAATCAACAAATAGATAGATAAAGCCTCTCCCTTCTCACTGCCCATTTAGAGATTTTTAGGACTGGAGCTGTTGTTGTTCACCAGGTACCAAGAGCTGGGCTGCGCCTGCTCTTCCTGCAGCCTTGCAACTCCAGTAACTCCAAATATATTTAGACTGATGACTCGATTCCCTCATCAGAAAGATATGTGAGTAGGAATTGTTGTCTATATTGTAAAAACAGTGCCACACTTGTGCATGCATGTGTGGGGCTGTTAAAGCTTTTACAAGGTGCACCGGAATGTGGGGCAAGGAGGGAGCCCAGCACCACCAAAACCCCTCCCTGGCCTGCCCAGCTCGGGGCTCCTGCTAAGGCACAGAACTCTCACACCCTGCCCCTGCACCCAGAGGTGAACACTCCGTTCAGGTCAGAGGGAAGATTTAGGACCAAACTCTACTTCCATTTACATCATTAAAATCCTAATGAGGCTGTAAATCAGGGTAAGAGTATGGTTAAGGTCGATAGGGTTGGGTGGGTTTAAATGGCTGGAGAATTTTTCTGGTTTAGGTGGAAATACAGACCGGACGAGCCAAAGCAGAGCTGAAAAAGTTTCATGTTCTTGTTAAGATCTGAAGGGAGTAACAACAGTTATCAATTTTGAATCAGATTGTTTTGCTTCCTTCTGAAAAGAGATAATAGTGGAAATGTTTACTGTCCTAAATCACAGTGGCCAATAACAAATACATTAAACTGGGCCAAAATTACTTACAATAGTTTGAATTTTTTTTTTAATATATTCTTGATAGGGTATTAATTAGAACTACTTTTGTATACTTCAGTTTACAATTTTCTTCAAACTATTAACAAAATCTGATATATTTCCCAAGATACATCAACATGATTACATTTTCCATTTCTTCTCTTTTTAAAGTAACCTTCAATATTTCAAATATGACATAATGTGGAATGATCTGGAAACGCATATATTCACTGAGAGCTTTGGGCTGAATCTGAAGTTTTAATTAATGTGTTTAATAAGTGCTTCTGTGTAAGAGGGCACAGATTAGAAGCTGAAAAAGGTAGCCTACCCTGTACACCCAGTGCAGACCACTGGTTTCCGTGGAATTCTCCAACTAGCACAGCCATGGAAGCAGCCTCTCCTCTGAGCTGCAGCCAACTTGTTTTTCTGTTCCTTAAACAGTCCTACAGCACTTGCCAGGAAATGCAAGAAAATAAAATGACTCACTGAAACAGTAGTTGTTTCCATTGGAATTATTAAAACAAATGGTAATGTTATCATATATTAACTATAATATTAATGTTCTGCAGCACAATTTTTTCATGATGATGAGTGGCAGCATCACAACAAGGACCATTTTGTCTTAAAAATAATACTAATGTGAGCTGATGCAAGTGGTGAGGTTGCCTAATGCAGTAGTGCTGACACAAGACATGGAATGACAATCTGTGGACCACGGAAAAAACCCACTGTCTGCTGAGCCAAGCTCACATCTTCAACCTGCACAGTAGCAAATCTGTGATTTAATTGTGAGGCTCTTTAATTCCATATACCACCACTGGTAATTGTGTTTATGTTATAGACACACAGACAAGATTACTATTTTTTTTTTCCAAAACGTGAGGGGAGTGGCTCTGAAAGACAAAATTCTAGATAAGATTTCAAGCCTGCAAGAGAGGATTTGCACATAAAGGATTGCACTAAGCAGAGTAACAATGACATTATTACAGGTTTTTCCTCTGTCACAATCCAAGTCCAAATTTCTCTGTCTTCTTTGAAAACAGTGCAATATCTATTTTCCTGCATCATTTGATCTGCCCAGCAATGTCACAACACTTCCCAGCGGTTAGAATACAGACCTTGGGAGCGGCTTATGCAAAGGGCAGCATCCCAAGGAATGGAAACATCTGGGGACCTGCTTGCTTTTGCATTGCTGAAAATGTTTAATATCTGGAATTGCTGAGAGTGATGGGGATGATTTGTGGTGCCCTCTGAGCAGTTGTTGTTTAACCAGGAGCTGGTAGCTCCTAACTAAACATAAACCCAGATGTGCGTAGACACTGTTCCTGACGTCATGATTGCGTAATAAAACATACATAAAAACAGCAAGGCTTGTAATTAGGGTTCTAGTGAGAAGATTTGCGTCTGACAGTCTAAAATATACGTGAAAATTTTGAATTATTTGCTTAAATTGTGCAGTTTCTGTAAACAATCCCAACAGTAAACCTATTAGTTGAAATATTCACACAAAGTAAACAAAAGGAACACAAACATAGCCAAGTCAAATTCAACTTTCTGTCTTAGTAAACACTTGTGGAAGCATTTTTAGAAGCACATTTCTAGCTCTGTCTCAGTTTTTCAGAACTTCCAAATACTGGTCTTTACAGAATTAATAAAAGCATATAAAAGTATGTAAAAGTACAGTTTCTCCCAAGCAACAGGAGAAGAACTTCTATAAAAATAAAAGGATGCAAAGTAACAAAGTCAAGCACTAGTCTTGCCCCTTGTACCTGGACCCAAACTATCAGTTTTCAACCCCAGTCCATTTTTGGCTGCTTTGTCCCTGAGAAATGCCCACAGTACAGAGAAGTGCACAAGCATTCCTTGTGCAGGTTACCTGAGCTAGTTTGCTCCTGGGTGTACCTGGAATCACATCTTGTGTCCACCCAGGCAGGTTGGCTATGGGAGCCCTACAGCCTAAACTTCACCTCGCTCCTGTAGTGGGCATATCAGAACTTGCAATTATTGGGTAAATGTATGGCTGGAGTGTCAGGAAGGTGTTTTTCATCACCAATCTGCCATTTTATAGCGGCGGATGGGAGTGCACACAAAGAATTCATCATGAGAGGCACCTTTTGGTGCCAAAAATCTCGATTTTCCTTGGCTCTGGTGTGTGAGGGAGGACACCTCCAATGGCAGATTGCCTCCTAGTGCCACTCTCAGGGAATGACTGAGAGGCCAGAAACCACCAACACCAGGCAGGTATTTCATCGTGGATCCCACACCTCAGTGACGTTTAATGCCTGCCTTTATGAATGGATCGTAATTTTCAAATAGAGAGTAAAATTATCTTAAGTCCACTTAAAACAAACAAACAAACAAACAGACAAAACCCAAAACAAAAACAAACACCAAAAACACAAAAAAAACCCCCAAAAAACAACCCCCCCCAAAACTTAAAAATGTGGCTTTGTCTACCACAAAAGAAGTTGTTTCTGGTTTCTATTATGAGTTAGAGAAACACCTGTTTTATTAAGTTTGTTCCAAGGACGTTCCACATGTTTTTTTCTTACTTCAGAATCTAGTTTAGCTCAATCAACCATTTGTTTTCGTTTTTGGTGCAACAAGCCGTTACTGTCTGCATCACATATAGAATGAGAAAAGAAAGAAAATATTTGTCCTGGATCCTTTCCTTTTTCTCCTGAGGATGTCTTTTGGAACCACAGCTCCTCCTTCCTCGTCCCAGAGATGAGATCCATCATCTTTGCTTCTCCTTGCTCTCTTGGCAGAAGTAAAACCATTTTTTTAATCTCCCACCCTTCCAAACCTTCCAGTGAGAGCAGTCGAACGAATTTCACACCTCACACAATTGCAAAGGCATTACGGGCACGCTGACAATGCCCTCCTCAATTTACTTCCAGGATGACGTATTTTTGGTAAGGAGTAGAATTTACAGGATATCAAACATATCGTTGGGAGTGAAATAGAGCAGGAGAAGGGAACATTTTTATATCTTCCATTTCCAGCAGACACTGAAGGAAACAGCAGAGGATGCCCAGGGGATGGGGTGCCTGGGGCAGGGCTGTGCAGGGGTGGGAGGTGGGCGCGGATCAAAGGGGGCACGACCAAAGGGGGCGTCACCCACCCGAGACCTCCTCGGCGGACACAGGAGCAGCCTCACCTGGAGCAGCCTCACCTGGAGCCCTCCCTCTCGCCAGCCGCAGGGACAGCAGCCGCGCACCTCGCACACAATCAAAGCCTCTCCGGAACCTCCTTGCCGGGAAGCACCGTGCGGGTCTCCGGCGAGGGCGAGGAGGAGGCAGCCCGGAGTGGAACGGAAAGCAGGAATGTTGGATGTTAAAACCTTAACTGAGCTGACTTGAAGAAATTGCTGGAATACCTTCTTCCGTTCTGAGCACTCCGTGTGTCAAATTCCTCTGAGATCTCTCAGAAGTGGCGCTTCCTCCACAAGCTGCGGTGGAAGGGTCTGAGGAGGAGCACCACCAATAAAGTACATTTTTACCAATAGCGCATTTTCCCTCTGGGCAGACCCTGAACAGATCAAACCCCTCTGTTTGCAAAGCCTGACACAACACAAGAAGCAATGGGAACCTCGAGTATCCATAGGAATTCATGTTTATCTTCGGAAGGTCAAAACCTACCCCAGTTTCAGTTTTCAACTGAACGTGGGGAGGGAGTTGCTAAGGTTCAGCTCTTAAAAAAAAACTGTAATAAAATTGTCTGGAAGAAGAAGTTTGACTCGCTCCTGCAGGATTCATTACTTCCACAATAAATGCAACATGGCATTTCAACATGTTTGTATTGTGACTTCACTAGCTTTTGTTATGTATTTGAAATGTAATAATATTCGATAATAGTTCATGGCAGAGTTATTTTTAAAATGTATAATAGTGACAGCATTCAGACATATTACAGACTTCATTTGAATGAGAAAAAGTTTATGATTCACTTGCCTTACAGAAATTGTATTTTACTGTCATTATCAAAATTACATTATTTAAGTACTGCACGATTTTCATACCAAATTATCTTTTCACAGAAAAAAAAAATCACTGTGGTAAATTACAGTGTATTAAAATTCTGTACACCATTTTCATATTACATTACAAACATTCTCTGTGCATTGTTTCTTCACTGTAGCTTTGCTCTTTCATCAGATATAACCCAACATGAGGTGCACAAAACTGGACTGAATGGGGAAGAATATACAGGAGATGCTGGTGCTGGGATCTGTTATGCTAAATGTAAATGCTAATTATCTGTGTTCCATTATGCTTATCTTTCCATGGGTTTTTGGCTAATTTTCCAGGTCCAGGATATTACCAGTGTTTTGTGGAATGCATGGATTAGGTTATTGTGTTAGGGTTGGAATGACTGAGAGGGTGAAATGCAGTAAAAATGCAGTAAAATGAAATGCAGTAAAAAGCTGTTGATGTGGAGTTGTAAATGGTTTCCAGCAGAAATGTCTCTGTCCACTCTGCTCAGCCTCAAAGCCTGAGGAAGGGGATTGTTTTGTTTGCTTGAACTCGGGGGTGGCTCTTACTGCTCCAGGTCAGTTATTAATGAGGAAAAGAAGGCTAATGGCAAGAGGAGGTGCTGACAGCCCAGCATTTATTCTGTGGAACCATGCAACATCAGATAAAAAACAGTACTCATGGCACACTGACTGCTAAACTGGCAGTTTTTCAAATATACCTGAACCTAACCAGACTTTTTTTTTAGTATATATCACAAAAGACTGTGGTTGGAATAAATAGTGGATAGTCACCCAATGGTTAATGTGGCAGTCTGATTTCAGTGGTCATAATCAATGATTAATTAATTAATTAATTTAGAAATTACTCAACATCCCAGCTGAACAAGCCACCTCTGCCCTTTCACATGGGACATCTGAGCCTGAGGGGGGAATTCCACCCCCATTCTCTTTCTTGGTTCTGTGCTGGACTCTGGGACAAGCCCTGCTCCTTAAATGCTGATTATTTGTCTAATTTGTTTTCTTGGAAAAGCTGCACCGTCAGTCAAAGAAAGATCAGGTGAAATAACCAGGGACTGGGGTGGAAAAGTTGCAGTCAAAGGGCAATACAGGATTGGTCTCTGAAACAGGGGACTGCAGCTGTGATTCCATGAGAGCAGCACAAGGAGGGCTGACATCCACACTGAATTTTGGGGTGGGTTTCAGTCAAAAACAACCCCAAGCCTGGTCCTACAAAGGGAATGCTGTCTTGAAACAGGTTGGATGGGCTCGTAGGCTGTCGAATACACTGAATTTCAGAGCAGCAATTCCATAGCTGCACAAACATCAGAATGTTCTTGGTCTCTCTCACCAAAGGAGCAGCTCTGAAGCTACTGGAGAGTCAGAGCTCCATTTGCCATGACCAGCATAACATTAGTGTGGGCAGGGCAAAGCAGGGGTGGACATGGAGCAGCAATAACATCTTGCTTTTTTAATCATAATGCATGTGATGTCTGGGCAGGTACTGAGAAATGAGTGTAACTGAGCAAGGGGAATGCACAGGTAAACTTGCAATGACTGATCATTGAGGAGTCCTAAAAAATGGTGAAATCTAGCATTTAGAGGGAAAAAAGTGTCTTGCCATCAGGGACAGCCCTAACTGGAAAAATCACATCCTCACTAGGGAGGCCCACATGTTTATGCTGGAGGAATTAATGCCATTTCTTCAGAACAGAGAGAGTAAGCACGTGATGTTGGGGATGGGAACATATTTTGGATTTTTCTATACATACTGTGTATTGTCCACACACACTGCCTTTTACCTGGTATTGTTTCATTACTAGAAATACTGTAAATTAAATACATTCAATATATAGTGTTACTGTACTGCCACAAAATCCTCATCACTCCATGCCCAGTGCCGTGAAATCACAGATAAAAACAGGACTCTTGTCCCAATACCATGGGAGACATGTTATGTCATGATTCTAAATAAAACCCAAGCTTTAATACAATTCTATAGGAAATACAATTTTTTAGCATGTATAAAAAATGATTTAACTTCTGGTAATTTAGGACACATTTCAATCCAACTCTCCAGAAAGGCCAAATTATACATAATAAATGATTGTTGAGGAAGAGGTATCACATTATCTGTCTTGTCCACAGCAAATTATAAAGCTATTCTAAACCACAAATGTTGAGTTCTTAATCAAAGAAAACTACTTCCAATAATTTTGCTGCAGGTTTTTATATAGCTGTGAAGACGTACGTCAGTCAGAAAGATGATAAAATGTTTTTAGAAGATCAAATGTTATTTAAAAATTCATGTTGCTTTATGTCTTGGAATTGTACTAGCAGGTCTTTTCATTTTCCTCCAGCATGGCCATAGGCTCAGCTCTGTGGTCTTTGCAGCCAGAAATAAAAACACAGAGATGTGTTTTTTTTACCTGAATGATGACATCACGGGGGGCGTAGCAGCAGCCTCTGAATAGTGAAGGTGACAGTGAGATCCTGCTTCCTTCATCCCAGCCAAGGCAAGGCTGGCTTGGGGAAGGGGGTTGGGATTGGGTCCCTGGAAAAAGGAGATAACGAGCCATAAGTAGGGATAATGGGGTGATCAGAAGACGTGGAAAGCGTAGGTTGAATATCATTAAAATCTTCCTGACAGTGAGCTCTATTGTGCTGGGGAATAATCTCGTCGGCTTCAATGGGAGCACTGCCAGGGGAAGGTCTCAGGAGCAGCCCCAGTGCTGATCCAGAGCCCATGGACCACGGAGGGGACTTTTCCTCACCCTCAGAGGGGCCTGAGCCTGGCCTGGGGCAAGCACGACAGGTGAATTTGCTTGGACCCGCACAATTCCCAGAGATTTTCCCAAAATTGCTGTGAATGGTTGTGAGGAGCTTCTCCACACAGGCAACACATGGTGCTCCTGCTCACTGCAGCACAGCTGAGCCCCACTGGCTCAAGAGGCCACTTCCACACGGTGCTAACGTAACAAAGCTGCAAAAATCACCAATTGTGGTTGAGCAGACACGTAATTTTAACAATGGGGGCCCCTGTGAGGAGCAGGGATACAGAACAAGGCCGCACTGGATGTTCTTGTGGCCCAGGGATGGTGGAGGTGACATTAGAAATCCCTGATTTCTGTTTTCCTGCCATGGGCAGAAAGTCAGGGGAGCTGTGAGCAAGGAAGCGCCAGGCAGAGCATCACATACTTGAAACAAGTGAAGAAACAGTATTTTTTTTCCCATGCATGTTGTGTATGCCCTTGGTAAATAAACTGGATCATGTGGGAACTGACAGCCCCTGCGTCTGTTCTCTCCTGACAGACAAAACTTGCAGGATAATGAACTTTAGCTGCTACCTGGCTCCAGAAAGGCAGCAAGACTAAATATGTTGCTTGGTAGGCACCAGTTATTAAATGCATTTTAATGCTGAAACTCAGTAAAGTACCACATATGTCAAATATTAAAAATCACATTTTCCCAACAACAAACATGCTTTTGCTCTTGTGTGAATCCCCTGTACCTGGGTATGTTTTTCAGCACCTCATCCAGCCCTCCAGCCTATCCATATGTTTTATATTCTGCCACAACACTGGCAGGTGATGATGTGAAAGTTTCTGTCTCCCAGTAAAGTTTCTGTTTCAACTCAACTGGTTGAGTTGCTGGTGGGAGAGAGGAAGGGGCTTATCCATTTTTATTCCTTGCTACCTATACCGCAGTCAATGAGATGTAGAGATCTGCAGCACTCATCTGAGGCTAATAAAACCAGATAAAATAAAGTTCCTGTGGTTTTTTAGGTAAATTTATTAAAACCTCAAGATCTGTGTGTGGGGAAAAATAACTACACACCTCCTCAGTTTTTAACTTGCAGAACTTGCTGCTCTGTTGGAGAGGGTTTATCCAGTTACTACAGCACTTTGTGATTATATTAGTTTAACCCAAATCAGAATGACACAGTGAAAAGAGTTACACAGCTACTTTTTGGCATTTGAAGTCTTGTGCTGTGCTTCTCTACATCTTTTCCTCTGTATCCCTGAATAGTGCCCACCTCTTCTACAGCACTTGGATGTTTTTGAGTTTTGTTTCACTTTGGGTTTCCAGAGCTCCAGCACAAAGTCTGTCCTTACCCTGTGTACTTCCTCAGGGTGTAATTTTGAGTTTACTAGTTGAATTTCAACCTGATTTTCAGAGTTTTTCTAATTTTCAACAAAATTTTGCATTATCATCCTGCCCTTGAACATGACCTCCACTTGCTGTTGTCTTCAGAGGAGAGAAACTTTTTGTATTCTATTAACTAAGCCATTGCTAAAAACTGCTCTACAGTATTGGACTAGAGAAGAATCCCCAGTGTGAAATCCCATTTGATAATCTGTTTCTACTTCAATAATGTGACACCTGTGCTCTCCAAACACATTTTCAGTAAGCTGATTAGTAATTTCATGTTTCCCTACCTTGCACACAAGAGCTCTGTGACACAGTGACACAAACCCACTGAAGCCAAAGTTGTACCATGTCCACAGCTTCCTCCTGCTCCTGCTGCCAGTGACTCTGTCATGGCACAAAATCAGTTTGTTTTGACATAGTCTGCTCTTGACAAATTCATCTTTGCTGCTGCTTGTCTCATTGTTTTCTTCTAGAAGACAATAAATATTTTAATTAATTAGTCCACAACTTTTTCCCTTGATTTTCTTCTCCATACTACAATGCCTTTGAAATGCCTAGTTGTATTTAATTTATTTTTTTCTGTCCTAGCCTACCTTTTTTTTAGTTTGACCTAGTTTCCAACTTCCTGGACTATCTTCTTGTGTTTTAAGCCATTGGAACATGCCTGATTTAGCTACATTCACTTCTATCCTGCTTCTGCATTGGCAGAGTTTATGGTTCTGCCTTTAATATAGTTTTTTAAAGGAGCTGTCAAATCTACTGGATATCTCAGACCTGTTCCCCAGAAAATCTTTCCATTGCTGCATATTTATTGAACAATGACTTCTTAATGACCATTTGTTTTGTTCCGCTTCAAACTTCAAGTTGATTTTTCTCCTAGTTTCCTACCTCACCTCTGGAGCAGTTAAACTTCTGCATTTCCCCAGGTTCCAGTGTTTTCACACAATTCTATCAGTTTACAAAAGCATCATTCACTTCAGCAGTGCACAAAAGCTGTGATTTTTCCTGTTACTTTCACCTACCAGCTTATAACCCATCCATCTTCTTTCCCACCCGGGCCTTGGGACAATCCTTATTATCATCTTGATATTTAAGAAAATACTCTCTGCTGCCCTTCCCACCCTTCCAGGGAAAGTTATAACCTCATAAATTAATATTCCAGTCATGTAAATTACTTGAACAAGTGCCTGCTATGCTTATTAACTTGCAGTTTCAATCCAAGACTTTGCACCAAGATTTTCAGCCGTTCCTGTTAATTGCCCCACTTTTTGCTGCACAAAATTGTAAGATATTGAGTAGGTGGCTTCATCCTCCTGCTTGCCCCTCCACTAACCACAAATATAATGATTTTTGATACTTATAAATATCATAAATATCCCCAGATACTCCACTTGTATCCTTTTGAGCAGAACTTCCCCAGTGCCACTGTTCTGACCTGCCACAACTACTGCCAGGTATGTGAAAAATCCTGAATTCTGGCATTGCCTTTTTTCCTACATTTTTGAAGATGGACGTTGCTTTTTTCCTTTAGTTTTTTCTGGTGTTTGCAAAAGGAAAGAATCACAAAGGCTCCTACAAAATAATGTGATGTTAGCATAAGTCATCAAGAACTCTACTGAAAAAACTAAACTAGGGGCTAAATTGAAAGGTGGTTTTCTAAATGCTTTTTAAAATAAAGCCTAGTTTTGATGAAGTTATGCAAAATGTGAAATTTTCTTCTATTTAATAATATTAAAATTCCCTGGGTTATACTGAAGCTCCGGAGATACTGAGAGGAGCTATTAGGCAAAATTTGGCGGGATTTAGGAGAGTCTTTCAGCATCTTGTGAAAGCACATTTTCTACCAGATGTTTGTAAAGAAAAGAGAAAAAAAAGCATATTTTGATTCCATTGAATCATCAGCTGCATGAGAATCTTTGTCTTCTGAAAGGCCCTTAAGCACTTTCTCTGGATCAAATATTAAGAGAAACTTTCATTAATTAATATATTTTTTCAGTAGACGACAGAGATTAGATTTGAAACTTCCTCAGAAAAATTTCTGACTATTTGGAAGCCAGGTTCTTATTTTCTCTTGCTTTTTAGTTTTTCCAGAACATTACTAGCTGGAGAGTGGTGGAGTTTTTAATATTAGGAGAAGACCTTGTTTATAATGTAGAACTCTTCCTGCCACAAAATCATGTGGAAAAATACCAAAATAATCTATTTTAATGCCACCAATAATTACTATCACTTAATAAAAGCAGAAGCACATCACATTCCTGTGGAGGAATTTGCTCTCTCTCTGCTCAGCCTTCGCTGAAGCACGATTTCCAAACTCTCTGGGATGATCACATGCCTAATTGCTGCTGCTGTTTTTCAATACTTCCAGTTTATTTCGCGTTCCTGATGAAAACCAGTAACCGGCAGCCGCCACGACCAAGCCGATATTTACCTCCAGCGGCCCTGCAGTGGCACCTGGGACACTGCAGCCACCAAACCTCCAGCACACAACGTCTGTGTGGGTGTCTCGGCGTGTCCTGGGGATCTCTCCAGGACAAGCAGCTCTCCCACCCCTCCAGCTGTTTCTCCCCACCCCGGCCGCCCACGGGCACGGCACAGCTGTGCCAGCGCTGCGCGGTGGGCGGCTCGGTAACAAGGGCTAGCGATGAGCAGGGATGCTCCGAGCGCTGGAGGAGGGCTCGGGGTGGTGTCGAGCAGCGCGGGGGTTCCGCAGCTGGTGTGAAAATGTCTCGGTTCATTCACTCAGTGCAGCTCCTCTGCCCCTTCTGCCCGTCCCTTCCTGGGGACAGCCCCGGGGAGCGGGACGGTGAAGCAGCCTGTGCCCAGCCGTGACTCCTGTTGCCACCGTCAGCCCCTTGAGGGTTAATTAAAGTCAAAGACGCTGGGTGAAGCCACGGGACCGAATCCAGTGGGAGAGAAACCTCCTGCAGTGTGCTGGCTTCAGCTGGGGCACAGGGAATTGCCTCCGCAGTGGCTGCTGTGGGGCCGTGTTTGGGCTTGTGCTGAACATGGGGTTGATAATTCAGAGATGTTTTTGTTATTGCTGAGCTCACCCAGAGCCCAGGCCTTTTTCTGCCCCTCGTGTGGCCAGCCTGGGAGGGGCTGGGGGTGCGTGGGAGGTTGGAGGGACACAGCCAGGACAGGTGACCAAAACTGACCAAAGGGATGCTCCAGACCATTTGGCATCATGCTCAGAGTGGAAAGTGGAGGGAAGAGGGAGGAAGGTGGATGTTGGCAGTGTGGTGTTTGTCTTCCCAAGTCACTGTTACAGGTGAAGGGGCTCTGCTCTCCAGGAGGTGCTGAAGGGGAAGCAGGGAATGAATTCCTTGTCTTGCTTTGCCTGTGTGCATGGCTTTTGAACTATTGAACTGTCTTTATCTCAACCCACAAGTTCTCTATGTTTTACCCACCCAGTTCTCTCCCCAGTCCCACTGGTGGGGGAATGAGCGAGTGTCAACAAGAGGCTTGGCTGCTGCTTGGGGTGACACCATGACACATAGACACCAGTGTCACTTCCGAGTTGGTGGAAACCCAGAAACTGTAGCAAATTCACAGCCCAACTCAGCCCACAGCCACTTGTCCATATCTTATCCACAAGTGTCCTGGCTTGGCAGTGTCCCACAGGGAACCAGACTGCTGCTGTCCCAAAACAGCAGAAGTATCCCTCCCATCCAGCAAAGAGAGAGCCAGTTTTGTAAGACAGCGGTCTGCTCCAGGAGTGAATGTTTTGGTGGATGTACCGTGGGTTAAACTCAGTCTCCCAGCCCGAGAAACCCAAGGCATCAACAAATGACCAACAATAAATGCACCCACAAATGTAATTGAAAAAGTGTGCCTCCACTGTGGGCATTCCCCAGCTGAACAAAGAGACCCTGCAGTTTGGAACAACTCATTAATTTGCAAATTCTCCTCAGTACAAAGCAAACATAGGTGTATCATTCAGGGATTGGATCTCCTGTTCTCTCTGGTGTTTAATCTGTTTCAGTAGCTGCTGGAATCAGATGTTTCCAATAAAAGTTCAAGGAGCCCTCAGTAAAGATGTGCAGTGATCTGCCCACTATCTGTCCGTATCTGACTTGTTTGTTCTAAGATTGAGAGAAGACTTGGAACCTAAGGTTTTATATCTCCCTCTGTACACATTTGCTTTAGTTTATCTGCTCTGATTTTGAATGTTCTTGCCGCTCATAAAAAACTTCTGCTTTCTTTTGTAGCTTGGAAACTGCTTGACCTCAGTTATCTGCTGGTGGCAATGTGTTCTCTCATCTGAAGTCATGGGGTTTGATGAAATGTTTTCTTTCATTGGTGGTGAGTTTGTAAATACTGGTGTTCCACTCTCCTTTTTTATGAAACAGTGGGAGCAAAAGCTGTCAATATTTTTTCATTCTGCAACAAACCATGAAATCAGCATTGGCATGGCAAGTCAGGGCAGAGTGATCCTTATGCAGACACACTTCCCAAAATGCCCTGCCAGTGCATCAGGATCATGTATTTTTTGGACACACTACCTTCAAAGTATTGATTTTTAGTTAGGATTAACTTTTTGACGCTCAGGGAAAAAAAAACAACCTCTAGAATAAAGACCTGAAAAGGACCCTAATGCTTTGAAGTGGATGATTTCTTCTCATGACCTTTACGACCTTTGGAAATCTTGGAGACATCGTTGGGGTTTCTGAACCAAAACTCTTCCATATCTGAAGTCCATGCAATTTCTCCAAGTTCCATGTTATCTGTGCATGAGAAAACTTTGTACACAAGGTGGCAAATGCTTGAAGCTGCTTGAGTAGAAAAAAGGAGAAGATGTATGAAAAAGACAAGGAGCTGATTGTTGTGAGCTGCAACCTGAAGTAAGTCTCTAAAGAGCAAGACCAAGCATGTTAATTCTCCTGAGGTTGTAGAAAAACTTGGAAAGATAAACATAATTCAGTCTTTTATAGGTTGCTGTAGCAAGGGTTTGGCTCAGAAAAACCCTAAACAAAATATGCATATAGGTGTTTCATCAGAACTGTAGAATTTAACAGGGAATCTGAATTATGGTAATGGTGGATCTGAAATAGGTAGTGTGAATTAGGGTAGTCTGTTTGATGAATCTGGGTTAGAGGTATTAACTCTGGCTACCACATGTGAAACCCCCATCCCACTGAAGTCCTTGGGAATTCTGATCCTTCAGCATCTGGATTTCAGGTCACTTATTCTTCAGAAAGAGAAGAGTTAATGTTCATGTGTGTGTGTCTAATCAAAGTGTTATCTTTTTTAGACAGCAAAAAATCAGGCATTAATTAGCAGGAAGTAGTGGAGTTGGGCAGAGAGCCGTGTGGAGAATACAGCTGAAGGAGCAGAGTGGACCAACCTGGAAAAAGCAGGAGACAGAGCAGAGTCCACTGAGTGATGTAAAGCAGTAAACTGGAATAGTGAACCATCCTGAACAGGGAATTAAGCAAGGAATGAAATAGGCCAGCTAGCCAGGAGGCAGCAGGGCTTACTGGACAGCTCTGCTTTTAATGAGCCTCTCCCAAGCCACACTTGCAGGATGTCAATAGTGCTCATACTGCATTTATTTTATTTATGAAGAGATGGATTCTCTGTGGCAATGGCAAAGGCAGAAATATCCCAAAGGCACCAAACTGTCCGTGCAACACCTGCACATGATGATGCTGTGTCATGACATGGTGGAACATGTCACAACAGTCCTGAGGTGGTGATGGATACTGAGATGTTGCAGTTCCTGACAAAGGTGGCTCTGCTGATGGCAGGGATGATCCCACGTGCACCAAATGTAAGCTGAGGGGCAGCCTTGTTTGTAGTGGGAAAAACAAGAGTGACTCATATTATTGCTCCCACCAAAAAATGAAATACTCCCCAACTTCCTAAAAAATGGGTGCTCCCAGGAAGGTCCTTCCATCCTGGGAAGGAGACAAGCAGCTGTGTCAGTGGGAATTCTGGGAATCAGGCATACTTTAAGACAGAAATATGCCTCTGAACATGTACCCAGGCAAGCATTTTTGGAATCCAAAGACTTCCGTGTGTTCAAGGAAGGCCAGCACAGCCTTCCGTGCTCTGCCGGCCCACCGGGACTGGACCTAGCTCACCGGGAAGGGGCAGGGCCGGGCTCCCGGCTCTCGGGTCGCGGCAGGGCTGGGGCCGGGTCACTGGTGTGGGGTCCCGGGCAGACGCCGCGGGGACCCTCCGAGCCCGGGCAGGACACACAGCGCGAACCATCCCCGGAGCCGCCGTCCCCGCGCCCGCGCGGCCGGGGAAGGGGCGAGGGGGTCTCGGACCTCACTTTCGGGAGATCGCTGCCCCCGGGCCGTCCTGTATCCCCCGGGCCAAGCCCGAGCATCGCTCCCGCTCCCACTTCGCCCTGGCCGGGCACCGCCATCAGCCCGAGTGGGAGGAAGAAACATTAACTCCAGCAGCTGTTTCTTGACCCCGGCTGTCAGCCCTGCCCCCGAACGGGGCGCACTTGGGTTCTGCTCTTGTTTATTTTTTTATTACTTAAAAAAAAAAAAGAAAAAAAAAAGTCAGATTCGGAGACCCCAACCATGGGCACACACACGCACACACACAGGCACGCAAAGGCGGATGAAGTTTTTGGGGGGGTTCAGTGNGCGGTCCCGCACCGGCGCTGCCGCGCGGAGCCGGCGCTGGGCGCCCGCAGCTCCGGCAATTCCCCAGCATGGGCGGCTTGAAACTGCTGGGGCTGAATAGCATTTGCTGTTCCGTCCCCGCGCCGCCTCCCGCCGCCGCCCGGCGCCTGGCGCGGCTTCTCCTCCCGCTCAAGTTGTGCTGACACAGGCGCTGCCGCCGGCTGCAGCTCCGCCGGCGCTGCCCCCCGCGCCCCGAGACCCCCGCGGCTCCCCGGGGTCCCGGGCGGGGGTGCCGGGGTGGGGACGTGCGGTACCCGCGGAGGTGCGGGCTCCCGGCCCCGCTTTGCCCGTTAGTTGTCGTGGGGGTTTGGTTCCATCTTTTTTTTTTTTTTTTTTGGTGGGGGGGTAATACACGTGTGGAAAGGGACTGTCACTCGCCTCACCCCGGGCTGTGTCGCTCGGGGTGAGGCCACAGTCGCGGGTGGGGTTTCACTGGAGGCATCCGCGCCAGCGGTGGGGCCAACCTCGGAACTAGGAGAAGTGCCAAAAATGCCCTTCCTGGTGCCCTGGGTGCCGGGCAGGGCTGAGGGCGGCAGGAACAGGGAGGCACATGGTGGGCGGGCAGGTGTGCCCACACCTGCAGCGCTGGGCAGGCCGGAGCTGCGCTCGATGCTGCCCGCTCGCGCCTTAAGTTGCTTCCACACAGTCCGAAGGGTTTGGGAGGTTTCGGGGGGTAGTGGTTTAAGTGCTGTTCTGTTGGCTTCGTGTCCTGCGTGCCCTCCGAGCCCTTGGGAGGCTTTGTGGAAGGAGCATTAACTCTTTGCGGGACTCAGCACGCACATTCCCCCCGCGCAGCCTTGGCCGCTGGAAAGCAGCGGGACCCTCCAGCCGCGGCCGGACGCAGCCCGGGGTCACGGCTGACGGAGGCAGGGGAGGAAGGCAGTGCCGGAGCACTGGGAACCGCAGGCAATGGCTGCTGCCCCTCGCTCGGGTCCTCTGTGCGTTCGGCTGGACTGGAGGCACGCAGGAATCCCTGCCTGCTCCCAGCCTGAGCTGAGCATCCCTCCGCGCCCATCTCCTGCTGCCTGGCGCGGCTGCGGCGGCCGCTCCGTCCTCTCCAGCGTCCCCGAGCAGGGAAAAGCAACTCTGAGGAGGTGGATGGTGGAGGGAACATGCCCGTGGGAGTGTGTGCGGTGGGGGACAGGGTGTGAGGAGGAGGAGTGCTCTGAGGGCTGGCACCCAGGGCAGCCAGTGCTCCAGGGACTGAGCAGCATGATCAGCCTCACTTGCTGTGGGCAGCAGGGGACTCATCCTGACCAACTTGGTGAATGAAATAGTAGTTGTGTATTGT
Source organism: Nicator chloris (assembly GCA_013400495.1). Classification (NCBI taxonomy): domain Eukaryota; kingdom Metazoa; phylum Chordata; class Aves; order Passeriformes; family Pycnonotidae; genus Nicator; species Nicator chloris. The sequence continues at coordinate 147,505 of WAAE01024451.1, forward strand.
ATACTAGCGATAAGAAAAATAAAAATCTTGAGCGCATATGTTATCGATTGATGGAAGGATATTTATGTTAAACTACTGGAGATTATTCTTTCCCTTTTGGTAGACTGGGAGTACCTGTCTGTGGCTCCTCAGGTCCATACAAACCTCTTTATTTTGGGGTGATCAGACCTGTTTTCAATTCCTCTAAACTTAATTTGATTGCAGCTGGTGAATAAATTGTGTTTTGGACTTTTTAATAAAAATCATATCCATACCAGTGAAAGCTCACTGATGTCTCTTGGCATGTCAAGCTGCCTGAACAAAGCAGGAATCTTTCACTGCCCTTTCAACAAAAATCTTATAAACTTTCTGGAAAATACTGTGCTAGTGCCTAGGTTGTGTTTCTTTTTTCTGTTTTCCTTCCTTTTTTTTTTTTTTTTTCTTTCCTTTTTGTTGTCTTTAGTACAGTTGTTTTGGGGAAAATTATTCGGAATTCCTGTAATAATTTGCTGAACATTTGCTTCTTTGCCAGCTGTGAATGCAGGTGAGACATCAGCAACCATATTGGATGACAAGTTTCCAAATACAAAACCAAGCAATACGTATTATAAATAAATATATATTGCATATAATATATATATGGCTATAATATCAAATATTACATGTATAAGTATGTCCTGCAGGATTGTTTCATGCAAGTTTAATAACACAGCAGGTGTAGAGAACATGTTGCACTGAGACTAAAGACAAATCTGGTGCAGGAGGAGTGTTTTCCTAAATCTAGTCAGAACTATAATCTGTTCCTTATCTTACACAAAGATTACTGTTATTTTAACTGCATTCTAAGTGCATCTTGTGCACATTCCTAATCCAGATGCAGCATTTACCACTCATGAAGAGGGTGGTATCTGGGCAAAACTGTAATAATCAAAGTCCGTAAGCATTAAGTCTTTGATTATTACAATTTTCTTTCTTTGCAGGACCCTTCAACTGCTTCCACAGAAGCTACTGATCAAGTCCCAGAGATCTCATGGGTACAGGATTAGTTTTCTAAAAATATTATCCTAGTACAAATAAACAGAAAGAATAATAATAGTAAAAGAGGAGAAGAGCAAGCAGTTGGAAAAGCAAACTCTTTCATGGCCAATGCAGACAAAATTCACATTTTTCTGAAGTTTTCACGGTAAGTTTTTGTTCTTCCCCAGTGCAGTTGATAACCATCTCTGTGCTGTTCTGTGCAGGAGCAATTTCACGTTGGTGCTGATGCCAGTTTTAACCTGAGAATACCTTTCCTGCTGTTGGAATCCGGTCTATGGTGTCTCTGTCGTGTTTTTACATGCTTAGCAGCAGAGTGCTAATGAAGGCATGGTGCAGAGAGGGTGTGCTGGCTTTATGGTTAGCTAAAACATAGATTTAGGTTTGAAAAGGAAAGGTGCTAAAAACTAGATTAATGAGGTCTAGATAAGCAGTTAAGCAGTGCCTAATGGATTAAACTGCAATAAATACTCAATGTGTACATCTTTTTGTGCAAAAAGTCACATTGTGTTGTCCAATTATTAGAGAAATTTCTTAGGCTAGAAGGAACAATTGCTGAACTTCTTTATCCCCATAATTTATGGTTATTATCTTTTGAATTATTTGGGGTTTGGGCAGCAGTTTATTTATTGGTACAGTGGCTACCAATCTTCTTGTCATGAGGCATGACACAGTATTTCAGTTACCACCGTGGACAAAATCTTAAATCTTTCCTTCTTGTGGCAAAATTTACAATATCAGGAAATTACTTAAATAAGCACATGGCTTAATTCTTCAGTATGTGCAATAAGAATACATAGGCATGTGAAATGTGGATTTAACATTTAAGTGGCTCTCCAAAATGTGATTATGGCCAGCAGAGGATCTCGGTGGTAAACTGAAGTTTGTATTTATATCCCACAAGTGGTGCAGACCTGAGCTGCAAAGCAGAGTGGGCCATTAGTGACTGCACAGTCCTGGAGCTGACAGTCCTTATGTAAAGGTAACATTTTTAGTAGAAAGTGCCCCAAAATTAAGAGCTTTTTGCCTGCTGATGAGAAAGTTTAAATCTGTAGTCACAGGGTTGAGTTTGATAGGAGAAGAATAGGGATCTTGGCTAATAAACAAGTTTATTTTTGTGGGTTTCTTACAAAAATGCTCCAACAGTTTCCAATGTCCAGGTACTGTTTTGTGTGTCCTTTATGTTTTCTGCTTTGGGTGGAAATGGTTACTGTGTGTTACACTTCTAGTCTTGATATCAGTACTTTTGGATATAACATCACCAGTCTTACATTAATCTTTGAAAACATTCTAAAAATGTACCTTTGTAAACTGGAATAATGGGAGCATGGGAGCCTGTAGCCAGTCTTAGAGCAGCAGGTTACTTGGCTGTACTTGGCAGTTGTATTCCCTCTAAAGAAATTAACTGAGCAGGGTATAATGAGCACTGACTGGTTCCTGGGAGTTGAGGGCGAAGGAGTGAAACCAGAGCAGAGCTTGTGCTGCTTTTTAAAACAGTGTGTGAGAGGAATTTGGAAAAGAAAATGTTTGGCCAACCTTTTCCTTTTGTCGGAAGAAAGAAATAAAGAAGAGGAAAAAGGGAAAAAAATTAAATCAGTTTATTTAGGAATTTTTTGTTATTTTTTAAGGGAATAGTTAGAAGTTCTGGACCTTTTCCTGCCAGGAAGAATCCTCATGATATGTTAGGAAGTTTTCCCTTGCACGTGGAGGAGGAGGACAGCAATGAGACAGGGGATTCCTGAGGGACCCGCATTCCACCACTGCAAGAAGCACCCCCCCCCCCTTTTTTTTTTTTTTTTTGGCACCACCACCAGAAAAGCAACTCTCTGATGCTGGTAGATGCTGCAGCTAAATCCTTCAGTTTACAGGAATCATGAGGGGATAGCCAGTGAGCAATTCAGAGAGTCTGGGGATGACAAAGCAACTCCCAAAGTGACACTGGAAATGCTCCCTCCGTCCCTGTGAGGGAGCCCAGCCTGGGTCCTGGCACCATGCTTGCCACACTCCCACAGTGAAGGTTCCTCTGGCTGACTGGGAAGCTTTCTTTGACACTCTTAAAAGCAATTTAATAATTCTGTTTTCCAGCCAGGGTTTAAATAAGACCATCAACAACAGATTAGAGACTGAGTAAAAAAGCATAATAATACATGGCTGCTTGTTAAAAGAGTTTAATCCAATCTGTGCCCTCAAAAAGGTGGGCAAACATAATACAGATGAACCACTAATTACCACACCAGACTGCTGATGTGTAAGATGAACGAATTAAAGCTAAATCCTCTGTTTTGACACTTTTGAGTACTAGACTTTGCAAATGTAATAGTATTGAACACATTATTTTATGTACAGTATGTATGAAATACTGACAGTTTTGATAATACAAATGGTGCTCTTCAGAGGATCCCTTTTCTAGAGGGAAGGTCACCTAAAATCTTGGAAAATTTCCATTTTATAGCAACAAAGGAATTATAAGCATAATTTTAATCCATTAACATTTTCCCTAAAATTCTAAAGGGTACTTCTCCTTAATAGAAGAACCAAAATCAGAGTGAAGATTCCAGAGAAAAGTTCAGTCAAAACCAAAAAGGATTTTCAGCCTGTTCTCAAAACAGTGCATTTCAGGATTTTTTTTTTTTTTTAAATTTCCTGAAAATGTATCTGGGAGTGATAAGGAATACAAAATTTTCAAGGAGTTATTTTATTACACATAAACAACAAAAAAAACCCAACCTAAAAAAACCCAAATAAAACCTCCCCAAAACAAATAACACCCTCATCCAAAACCACAACAAAAAACTAACAACCCCCCAAAACAAAAAACAAGTAACCCCCCCAAACAAACAACCCCCCACAGAACAAACAAACAAACAAACAAGGAAGACCAGAAGAGAGAAAATGCTTAAAAACATTTTTATCTCAACCCCCAAATTCTTACCTTATCTGTAAAGTAGCTATTGCAAACTTTTAATGCAAGATCAGCATAAATACAGAGATAATGCAAAGGTTACAAGGCTGGTTTTGCTTTGTATGGTGGATTGTGGGAGGACAGATGCAGTGATTTTTTTTTTTTTTGATTTGATTGAAAACTGCAGCTTGTTTTAACTTTCCAAGGATGTTTTAATTGGATTGTAAGTATTATACTGATTCCTCGTTGACAAAGTTTTAAATAAATAATGCATGTCAGCTGTAACTGAAACTTATTGATACTAAAAGTGATTTTAGCATGGAGTTGTAACTTTGTGTGACTAGAACGGCTCAAAGTCCAAAGAAAATTGTGACACTGAAATGGAAAACCTTTGGGTGATAAAATATGCTTGTTAGCATCAAAAATGCAAGTGGTGAACAATGCAGGTATTCCCCAATGAAATAAAACTCAGGGAAATAAGTATAAATAAAAACCCAAACAAGCTCTGATTCGTACAAACTTGTCCTGCACACACCTTCAAGAAATATTGTATACGCTGCGATCAAAAGGATTGTCTGCAGTTTCCATATGATACCATCACTTTGTGGCTGGCAGTTCATGCTATAGCTCATGGATACAAACTTTGAAGAATATTAACAATATCCTGTCTAATGACCCTCTGTTTTTTGCACTCTCTGCCTCAGCATGTTTGCTCAGGGAGAGACTTTCTTCTTCCTACCAACCTTCTCTCACTGAGAGAGTTTGTGACGTTGTTCACACTGAAAGAAGATATAACCTGGCACTGAAGTCCTGAGTAAACAAACAAACAAACAAACAAAGGAGCACAGAATGGCCAAGAATGAGGCATTTCTTCACACTGCCAAGCTTTTCTTGCTCATCCATCCCATTAGGCAGCAAGTCAGAATTGGAGTAAAGCACATGTAGGACAGAAAATGCTGTTTCCGGGGTTTCTTTTGAACATGGATTTCTCAGAGTGAAATCTGTCTGAGCCAGAATACTCCAGTGTTTCTACTACATCTTTATAAAGCTGCAGCTCCAACAAAATCTAAAACACTGGGTAAGGTCTGACCAGCTGTAACTGCTGATGCTGTAGACTTGTATTTAAAAGACTGCACACAAATAGCATGGGACAAAAGGACCCACAGTTGCAGGATGGATATATGCTCCAGAGACAGGGCCAAGTGCCAGCAGAGTCATGAAGTTTATGTTCAGCATTGCACTGTAACCACATGCCCTGGAATGAATTACTGAGCTTCTTAAATGGTCATGCTAATGTTTTTACTTATGAGTTCTTACCTGTAGAGGTATGGTCTCATAATTACGGTAATTACAAGGCTTATGAGTCTCATCACTCAAATCACCTTGCTCCCTGAAGACATTCTCAAAATTGCTGTCTGTCTGATTCCCACACACTGAAAAGGTAATTTTGGAGTAAAATTTCCACAATGAAAAAATAACTCGAATAGTCAGAGGAAAGAAATACTCAGCTCTGTTATTCAAACCCCTTCTCACTTGCAGTTTTCCTTTCTAAGCTTACTGAACCTCTTGTGAGCAGGGACACCACAGCACAGGCAGCCAGGGGTTGGTGAGGGGCACAGTCAGTGTTGCAGAATGAGAACTACAGCACCAAGTTTATTAACTGGTGCCCAAGTTAATGCCCAATAAGAGATGGAAAGGAAGAAATATTTCTCCGTAGTGCCACTGCTGGTGTTTCCAACAGCACGGGTCGCAATCCTGAGACCTGCACTAAGGGCTGCACTGGCAGTGTGCTCAGGATTGAAGTTGCTGAATATTTCTTGCCTTTGATTTTTTCCTTTAAAGTTGTAGAATCGTGGAATCATGGGTTGGCTTGGGTTGGAGGGACCTTAAAGCCCATCTGGTGTCACCCCCGCCATGGGCAGGGACATCTTCCACTGTCCCAGGCTGCTCCAAGCCCTGTCCAGCCTGGTCTTGGGCACTGCCAGGGATCCAGGGGCAGTCACAGCTTCTCTGGGCCCCCTGTGCCAGGGCCTCCCCACCCTCCCAGGGAACAATTCCTTCCCAATATCCCATCCATCCCTGCCCTCTGGCAGTGGGAAGCCATTTCCCATGTCCTGGTTCTCCAGGTCCTTGCCCAAATTCCCTCTCTAGCTCCCTTTTAGGTGCTGATATTAATTTATTATGCCACTGGTTACTGGTTCCCACTTGGATGCTGAGTGATTTCCTGCAACTTTTTGAATGCAGCCATCCAGCCAGGTCCTTATCCATCCAAGAGTCCCTCCTTCAAACCTGTCTCTCCAATTCAGTGCCAAAGTCTGAGTCTACACAGAACTAAGTAGTTCTGCTATGAACACAGAAATTATTTAGAATGCAAAAGAAATCTTGTATTCTACAGGGAATAGCTGTATGCTTAATTTTGAAAGTTCAGAATTGCCTTATGGCTAAATATGTGCATGTGTGAAATCTGGAATTTGTGGAGATGGTGGCTGTTAGCCCCCAAATACATAAGAGAAAAACAGGAGAAAATGTGAAAGAGGAACGTTTAGAAATGCACCCTCTTTCACAGTATAGCAGAGTTATAAAAAATTATCGTCTTTTGCAAGAATATTGAGTATATTTTGTATCTAAATTAAAGATATATAAATTCTAAAGATGTATATTATTAAAGATATATAAATTCTCCTTTAAGATCCTAATTACTGCCTCTTTGGAAGTAACGTGGATGGGCATCCAGTGAAGAGAGAGCATGCTATAAATAGAAACCCCAACAAGAGGGCTGCTACTGGAATGCTTATGATACTGTGGAATCCAAACAAGCAGACAAAGATCAAGAAATGAAATGTAGGGTAACACAAGTTCCGCACTGAGTGTTGTATCTCATTTATGTCTGACTTTACATCACGTACAGAACAGTTATAGTTGATGTGATTTGTAGCAATGTGAGATTTATAAATGCCAGCCCTTTAGCTTTTTCTGGATTGAGCTGGAGGTACTCCATTTCACGTCCTCTGAAAAGGAATACTGGTTGCAGAAGTAACATTGGCTCCTCAGGAGCAACCAAGGCAATTGAGGGCAATGTGGCTCAGTTTGGACCTTTCATCTCTAATAAATTCAAACATGGTAAATCTTCAGGTGCTTTTTGATGACACAGTTCTTAAGAAAAGACTCACAAATATAACAAACTTAAATTATCACTAGTAAGCCTTTATCTGATAATATAACCAGTAATAACAGAACAGTAGGGTCCTAAATCTAGACTTGCTAATGTTGTATTTACTAACAGGATGAATATGGTTACAGGCTTGAGCCCTTAAAACACCATTTTACAGCTTCCCATTCCCAACCATACTGCCCTATCTCTTTCTGACACTAACATTGTGGCACCTGGGAACATGGTTTAGTGGTGAACATGTGGTACTGGGTTAAAGGTTGTACGTGATGGTCTTAGAGGCTTGCCGAACCTCAAAGGTTAACATGAAACAAAAAAAAAAAAAATTAAGGAAATTAATATTTCTTGCTAGGAACACCCTCCCAAAGCTCAATTAAAAAAGCTTCTTTTTGCTTACTTAATATCATGTCTCAAAATCCTTCAGTTCCAGTGGTCTGATTATCTCATCATCTTGCCTTCCCTTCCCTTTTACTCTGAACAATACTGTACATTTTCATAATAATTATACTTTGATTTTCTATACGCCCATGCTCTCACTTGAGAGTCTGAAAGGGCCTTAAGTACTATTGAATTGATCTTCAAAACACCTCTTCCATTATCCTCCTCATCCTCATTCCGCAGGTAGGTGAAAATAGCAGCAAGGAGCCAGTGACCTGCCAAAGGCAATAGCGAGACCAGGGGCAGAGATGGAAGAAGGTGAGAGCTGAAAATGGGTGACACCCCCCTCACCATTAGCCCCCAGCAATTCCCCAGTTGATAAAACAGGATAGAGCTGCTGTTCCTCACCCTCTGGAAACCCACAACAAGCTGTCCTCTCCCAAGGTGCTTTTATCCACCTCAGTGTGTAAACCTTTCCTAAAAAAGGCAAGATAATTTACCAGACAGACAACATTTGTAGGTGTTGTTGCAAACATACATGTATTTTTACATGAACGAAATATACCTATCCATAAGGCCACGTTGTTTGAATGTGAGCAGGTGAGGGCACAGAAGTAGTTACCAAGAGTTGGCATAAAAGGGATGAAGCAGAAAGTGACTTGGATTTGGGTAAACTGTCGGGACGGCAGACAAAAGAAACATGGCTGGGAAAACAGTGCTCGGGATGGCTGCTGCTGGGTGGGTCTCCTTTGAATTGGTGCCCGGGGGCACATTCCACTATTCTTACATGCAGAACAACCACCTCTCTGGCCTCTACAAATCACGTACAAATGTATACATTGTACACCAGGGTTCCACCGTTTCATTTTACGTCTTATTTTGGCTTTGTTCTTGAATTTAGCTGTTTCCGTGAATATTCCTGGGAAGAGAAATCTGTCTCTTCAGCTTGGTTTAGTCTGAGACCCGCACAGGACTTATGCGGCTTTGTCATTCCGCAGGTGATGCAGCCCCACCACTAGACCACCCACCATAATGCAGAGTGATTGCTGGACTGAATGAATTCTCACATAGCCTCCCTGACTTCAGCAGAGCTGCACCGGTGGTGAGTTTGGCCCGTGGATCATATTGTTATGTTAAGGAGCTGTCAGTGCTGTGCACAGATCAGGGCAACTGATGCTGATGAGCTACTGAAGCTATAGTGTGCTGTTTCGCAGTGTTATTAAATAAATCATTCAAATTTCGGTGACAGATTGCTCTCAGATTCTTCTCTTCATGACTTCCTTTGACTCCTGCTGTATTATTTACCTGGTGAAAGTGCTGCACAATGGCTGGGGCTGGGGATTGGAGGTGGTTTGGATAACCTCTACCCCCTGCCCTGCCTGAAATCTTCCCATGTGGTATAACGGTGCTGTAGGTAAATACTTCAGTGAACCCTTGTGCCAGGGTAAATTTGGTCAAGTGGGTCAGTGCATTTGGGAATCTTGGACTAAAAGTAAGAAATTCTAAGGTAAGTACTGGGCGAGGGTGTTGACAAGAGTACTGAAAGTGCAAGAACCTGATGTTGAAATTCTGCTGACACGGTTTGGAGGGCTGGACCCCAACAAATCCTTTTTTTTGGACACACTTCTGCAGTGGAAATTGTCAGCAGTTCTAGGGTCAGGAAAGTATTCCAGCAACATTCAAAGGATCATCTTGCTTGATACACACAGTGATTATGCAGCATGTTGCAGGTTTCAAACTTTATCTGAATAAATGTACAGCTGTTATGGGGAAAAAACCCACTGAACCCAAACAAAACTGGATTTGATAATACCTCTAATTTAACCACTGATATGACTTCTGGAGGTTCTGGTCAGTTCCTGGACTCTGTAATTCAAAAAAAGGAAAAAACGTCCCTGGCCTTGTCCAAATAATGATAAACAAAAGCATGACCGTTATAAATAAAGTTACATTATTTAACAGAGTATTTGGTGAAGTCTAGCATAGAGGTGACATTTTAGCAGATGCTAACCTCTTTATTTTAGGCAGCAGGTCTTTTCTGTGATGTAAAGAAAATTCTTATCATTAACAAATGGGAGAAAGAGGTATATTAAAAAAGCATAGTCAGAGGGCATGATCTTGTGTTGATGAGGACATTAAAATACTGGGATTTTCTCCAGTGCCATAACTGTTGTATTAGGAATGCTAGAGAGTAGTAAAACGTTAAGAATTCCAGGGAGGGGAGGCCCAAAGAACTCCATAATCCCTCGTTTTAGGTTGCTTTGTTTCTGTACCCTTTTAACTCACATTTTAACAAGTGGCTTTGAAATGCTCACAGAGAGACCATCACCAGACTATGCTTAAGAGATATTTAATATCAATTTTTTCCAAGTAAATTTGTAAGTTTCTTGCAGAAGCAGCTCCAATCTGCTATTCATAAACTCACACTAGTGTTACAGGCATGTCCTCTGACAGCACAAAGCAGTTTAATGTTATTATTGTAGATCCATGTCCATAGCCCTTGGGTGTTTTCTAGGGTACGGAAGCCCAGGGTCACATCATAACCCCCTCATAACTTCCAAAGACCACCTCAACCCATGATAATCCTCCCTGTAGGTCCCCAAATCCATGATAACTGTCCTATAGCCCCCTGAGACCCCCCCAGAACTGCCCCAAATTCCTGATAAGCTCTTATGGCTCCACAGACTCCCCCTGAGCCCCCCAGGCTCCCCAAATCCATGATAACTTCCCAGAACCCCTCCCAACTTCCCCAGAGCCCCCCAATCCATTTTACCTCCCCATTAACCCTCTTGTCTCTCTAGAACCCCCCTAGCCCCCATAGGCACCTATAGTACCCCCAGATCTCTCTAGAGCCCCTTCAAATCTATAACATCCCAGAGCCCCCCAACTCCTCTGCACTCCCAAAACCCCAAGAAAACCCCCTATAGACCTACCAGAGCCCCCAAGCCCCCATAACTCCCCTATAGCCCCTCGACCCTCCCAGACTGCCACAAATCCATGATAAACCCCATAGCCCCTATAGCCTCCACAGACCTCCCAAAAGACCCCCATAATCCCTCTTCAGCCCCATCAGACCCCCTACAGTGCCCCAAATCTATAACACCCCAGAGCAGCCCCTTATGCCTCTCCAGCCCCCCATAAACCCATGAAAACCCACAACAGCTACCCCAAAAACTCCACAGCCCCACAGATCGCCCCGAACCCATGAAACCCTGCTACACTTACCCCAAAAACTCCACAGCCCCCAGACCTCCCCAAGCCCATGACAACCCTTGTAATAGCTCCCCCAAACCTCTCTAACATCCCAGACCTCCCTTAAATCCAGGATAATTCCCCTATAGTCCCCCCCAGACACCCCCAAACCTCCCCCCCTCAACCC
>WAAE01024451.1:159072-172604 GCA_013400495.1 Nicator chloris
CCCCCCCCACAGTTTTCACCCAGCTGCCATCAGGAGGTATTTTCACAGCTCTGATGTGTCTCCAGTGTGCCAAAAGCACACTGCAGTTGTGCTGCTCCACTGCTAGGTATGTAACTGGCATTTCCTCCTGGGATCTGAGTAGTCAGAGAAGGATTTCATGGTCTTTAATAAGTGAAATTAGCTGTTACTAAAATAACAGGGAGTGATAACACTCCGTGGGTAACAACCTTAGTGGAAGGGCCTCAGTTGGGCTTTGAGCTTAAGCTCCAGATCTTGTTGCTTTGGTGTTACAGGCAAGGGGAAAAATAGGGAAGAAAGAAAAATGAAACCAAATCTAACTCTTGGAATGATGCCTGTGGTGATCCTCAGAAATCCTGGAGTCAAATGTACATCCCTGATGTGCAGGGTGTTGTGTGTGTGCAGTGCTGTGCCATCAAGAACACGTGTTAAGTCCAACCTGCTGGGACACAACATGTACTGCATATACTGTACATAAATACTATAAAAAAACCACACAGAAATACTTTTTAACTGGTGTTACTTCTTGCTTGGCTTCTGGATAGTTTCTGTTGTTGAGGTACTTCATAAAAAAACCAAACAACAAAAAAACCCCCCTTTCATCTGTGAAGAATTTCCCTCTCAATCTTCAACTGGATCAGTCTCCTTAGGTAGAAGAATTCTTTAGACCTGTACCAGAAGAGTAATTTACTCTGGACCTTAGCAATAGGCTTCATTTATGTCATTTACATAAAATTAATCCTAGTTCTGATCTACCTACAAAAATATTTCACACACTGTGCTTTGAATTTGTTTCTGACTATTTAGTGAACTTGACACTGGTATTGTAGTTTGCTGGTTTAATAAAACAAGAGAGAAAGACTAACTAGCGTATTTGTTAGAATTATATATATTTACTCTAGTTCTAAGTGTATTCACTTACTGTAATTTCATGTAATAATGACCTTTGCTCCACTGTCCACAGATATTTTAATGCTGTTTTGACAAAGAACTTGTAATTAAAAAAATATCTTTTTGCATCAAGCAGTCTTCATCAGCCGCAACATCCCCCAAATTCAATTTCCCTGCCCAGGAGCAACACTTTTGAAACCTCCAGCTGTTGCTACCTTTTGTATGAATGGCATCAGTATTTTCTAGATAGCCTGTCTCAAGCTGAGTTTGATATATACTGGGCTATTAGGAGACCAAAAAAAAAAAAAAAGACAAAACAAGAAAGGAACATGAATAACAGTAACTGGAGGAGAATACAAAACAAATGAAAAAAATTAATCTGAACTCTGGAAGACTTATTCAGCTTTTATGTAAAATGAAAAAGGTAGGGGAAATTGCTAAAAACTGAAGGTGGCAAAAACTGCTCCGTTGTGTCTGTACATCCTTCAGTTCTGATTGGAAACATTTGCCACTGGAGTAGAGTAAAAACCTTGAAAATGAATGCTGTTTTTGTTTTTAAACAAAAGGAAAGTTTATTTCCTTTTGAACTTTCAGCACAGTCAAGGGGCCCAAGAGCTCAAACAGTTGAAGGCACAGAATATGAGTTGACAAAATTCATCTCCATTCACTAGCTCAGCAGTTACCACAGTCTTCAACAGGTCACTTCTTTCATCCTTTTCTGCCAGCAAAAGGAAAAATAACACTACTTGTGTACGTCACAAAAGAAGAGTGGTATTACAGTGATTACTGAAAAATAGGGTTTGTTAACAATTTTGAAAGAGTAACTGTCCGCTTACCAAGTTCTATCAGAATTTTGACTACTAAGTCTCCTGAACAAACACAGCAGAAAAATGCAGAATATCTTATTTTTAATTCTTATTACATATTAGTATAGAAAATGAAGTTTTGTTTTATAGCAAAGTGAAGTGGTTTAAGCATGATGTCCAACAGCCTCACAAGACGTTCTCAGAAGCATTTTGCTTTGGCTACACCATTATTTCTGATTTGGCCCACCTGGCAACATTCTTTTTTTATAAAACTTTGCAATACGGGTACTCTCAGGCATCGGCATTAACAAATTATTATCTCTTTTTGTCCTAGCAACATCACTCAGTGTCAGAAATTAAGAGTAATCAAAGAACAAAGTGTAAGAAGTGGCATTAGAATTACTGTGAAAAATTACTTTGTCAGGAGATGAAGCACACTGAGGAAGATTCATGGAATGAAACGTACATGGTGTTAATCCTGTCAGTCTGAGAGCTGTAATGTCACCTTTTCTCCTTTGGAGAGTGGAGTGCTGCATGAACTGCTCGACTGATCAAGGGGTTTGGGCTGGAGCTGTATTTCCTGGGACGAAAGAGCAGGATGAAGAGATGAAAAAGACCTTTCAGAGGTCATTCAGTCTGGCTGATAAAGGATTATTCTCCACAACCTTTATTTGGCTTAGTTCTAAAATTCCCAGCCAACAAAGTTCTTACAACAACTGTAATTTACTCTGAAAAAATTTTCATTTTGAAAAAAAAATTGATAAAAATTTGGTATTTGTATCAATGATTTTGGTCATTCATCATCATCATCAATGATAATATATAAAAGATATTCTAAATGCACAATAATATATTCAGAAGGAAATTAAACGGTCTAATGACCTTCTAATGCATTTAAGAATGTAAATATCTAAGCAGCGACACAAAGAACAGGGCTATTAATGCTCTTGCATGGCAGAGATGAGATGGAAACCTGAGGCATTTTTTTCAGGCAAAAGGAGGAAGAAAGAGAACCCCCCACTTTGGGACTTCTTATCCTGTAAGTTCAGAGCTGCAGCAGACGCATTTCCCTTGATAAAGAGGTACACACTGCAATCTACTGCAGTGCCCTGGCAACGGAACTGGAGATGACCAAGTTGATACCAGGTACTGCAAGAACAGAATTTCACTCTGCTTAGTCTTATTTTTTCAGCCATGGCAACTCCTTTGCCAACTTCAATGCAAAATCAGGGCCCTATCAGCCAGTTTTTATATGAGCCATGTCTCAAACCCATTTCTTCCCTAAGATAATCCAGAGAGACAGTAACAAAGCTAAAATTAGAAATCAGGAGCTGTAGCTTCCAAGGAAATGCACATTATGTGACCTTTTTTTCATTACCGCATGCATTTACTGTTAGCAAAAATGGCCTGAAGAGAACACTCCATAGTGCAAAAATCCTCCCCCAAAACTCAGGGGTGGGTGACAACATGGTATTTTACTCACCAAATTTTTTAAAAACACATTTAAAAGAAACAGTAAAGAATGATATAAATAATTAATTCTGATGATTAAATAAGAGCTATAGCATCACAGCCTGTAGCTATAATGGCATCATCCAAACTACCCAGCTGATTTTAAAAATTAGGTATGCAGTGAAAATACTAATCTATGAAGGCACCATAATCTGTTCAACACACATAATACAACTAATAATTCTCCAGAATAACTGGATGAAGTAAAACGTTGCTTAAATATACACCTAATTTTGAAAACTGCAAACTTAGACGGAAAATTTCATTGATCACAAGTGGTAAAAACCATCTTTACACATGAACTCTGGTATTTGAAAGGCTTGGCTGCTAACAGGAATTTTAAGAAGAAGGAGAAATGCTTTACCTCAGGAATATTTTAGCCAAGAGGAAAAAAAAAAAAAAATAAAAAAAAGCTTTGGCCCTCCCGAGCTGTCCACACCCAGCAAATTACCATGCAATTAGGAAGTGCACAGTTGGGAAAATGTCACATCACAACACACCATTCGCATACAGAGGCTCTCCCTGAGTAGTGTCGTCTTCAGAGTGGTGGAGTAGCTCTGGTTAAACACAACACAACAATCCTAGAACTATTTACAACAGCACTTTATAGCTAAATAGGTAGAACAAAGATTTTATGCCTATCCTGTTGTAGTGCATTCTGCACACACTACCTTGGACTGCTTAGCTGTGCCAGGCAAGACTTTACCACTGAAAAATGTATCATTTAATAAATGCTTTAATTTGAAAATAATTCCCCCAGCATTTGTGTAGCAGAACAGTTTCGATGCTCCTCCCAAATTCTCAGACCTACAGGCAATTACAGAAACAGCACAACTGGGTAATGGAAGGAACACTGGAATACACGCTGGCACCTTCTGGAAATGGCCTAGGAAGGACAGTGCTCAGGTGACCCCACAGCCACGTTAACTCCACACCACCTCCTCCTCGAAAAGTAACAACATTACATATTTATACAGCGGGGAGAGGACGGTGACTAGGCCTGCCACTGCTGAGCGCTTGGCAGAAAACAGCCCGGGCTAGGCTGAGCTGGGCCTAAACCTCGTGGATGGCAGAAGGCTAATGGCAGCGCTGGATGCACGGAGGGAAAGCCAGTCCCTTCTCCTCCAGGGCTGGCTGGGAACTCGCACCTCTCACCGGGATGGGATGGGGTGGGCGGCTGCAGCCCCCAGGCTCCCTCATCCAGCCCAGGATGTTCACACTCCGCAGGCACCTCCGCCCCGTTACTCCCTCATCGCTGTCAGCCCCTCATTCCCCGCTGCCCCTCATCTCTGCCACCCTCACCACCCCCACCGACCACTCCCTGCTTGTCACCCTCAACCATGCAGCCCCCTCAGCCTTCATCCCCTAGAGCTCCTCATTTCCCTCATTCCTTTCATTCCCTTTATCCCCTATCACCTTCATCCCTTTCATGCCCTGCATCCCGCCATTCCCTCGTTCCTCTCATCCCCTCGCTCCTTCATTCCCTCGCTCCTTCGTTCCGCCTCACACCCCTCATCCCCTCAGTCGCCCATTCCCGCCCCCACCGACCCACGCGCACGCGCAGCCGCCCCCGCCCCTCCCCCGCTCCCGCCTTGTCGCGCTCCCGGAGCGGCAGGGCCGCGCATGCGCGGTGGGCGGGCGCGCGCCCAGGGCGGCGGGAGGAGGAGGAGAAGGAGGAAAAAGAGGAGGAAAAGGAAAAAGAGGAGGAGCGCACGGTACGTGAGGGGCGGCGAGCGGGGCTGATCCCTCCCGCTCTCCCCGACCCTGTTCGCTGGGGCCGGGAAGACTGAGGAGAGGAGAAAAATGAAAAACCTGTGCGGGGCTCGCCTGGGCTCCAGCAGCCGGCCAGGCCCCTGTCCGGGCGGGATGGGCCGGTGCGGGTGGGCTCCGGGCTCCTTCTCCGAGTCTGGAGAAGGGAACACTGAGAGAGGATCCCCTCAATCTATGCAAACATCTCCACGGGATGCCAGAGGATGGGGCCAGGCTCTGTTCAGTGGGGCCAGTGCCAGGATGAGGAGCAATGGCCATAAAATAAACCACAGCAAGTCCCACCCCAGCAGGAGGAAGAACTTCTCTCTGTGGAGGGGCAGAGCCCTGGAACAGCTGCCCACGGAAGGCCTGGAGTGTCCCTGTCTGGAGACATCCCAACCCCAGCTGGACACGTTCCTGTGTCACTGCTCCAGGGGACCCTGCCTGGGCAGGGGGTTGGGCTGGGTCCCTTCCAACCCCAAGTTGAAGTGCTGGCGATTCTTCACAGCTGCCGATTTCCTGAAGCACACAGCTCTGCTTCAAGCCTGTGAGGGAGCTGTGCACTCCTCACGTTTTTCAATGAAGGTGGTTTGCAGCCCATCACCAGGGCTAGGGTACTTGGGGAATTGCAGAAACACCTGCACTGTCTGTTTCCTGCTTTTTCCTTTTCCTAGCATCCAAGAGGCACAGAGCAGCAGAGCCTTGGGTTAACTGCTGTTGAGAGTGATGTGTTTCAAGTGCTAATAATTTTTGTCGTGGACAGACAGAATGATGATGTGACTCAGGGTCAGATACTGAAAAATAATGAGCATTGTGTGAGGTGCTGTGTCACTTGTATTTCTTGTTAAGGAGAGGTGTGATCTGGTTGTAATAGTTACAGGTTATTGTTGTGATAGCCACTGACGGGACAAGGGGAATGGCTTTAAACTGAAAGAGTAGGTTTAGAGTAGATAATTGGAAGAAATCCTTCCCTGTGACGGTGGGACGCCCTGGCACAGGGTGCCCAGAGAAGCTGTGGCTGCCCTTGGATCCCTGGAAGTGTCCAAGGCCAGGCTGGATTGGGCCTGGAGCAGCCTGGGATAGTGGAAGGTGTCCCTGGTCATGGAGCAAGATGAGTTTTATGGTTCTTTCCATCCAAACCATTCAATGACTCAGTGATTTGTTTGTGGTGCCACAGTGCTGCCTGATGTCCACAAACACATTAAACTGGCTCTGTTTATGACACATCCTCACTGCGATGGGCAAGGGGAGCAGGGGAGCAAGTAAAAACGACCAAATTCTCTGAGAAAAATTTTATCTTCAAAACTCTATGAGAAAACCCTTTGAGGGACAGGGAAGGTTTTGAAGCTATATTTTTGAGCCACAGAGAGCTGCGCTGCGCTATTAAGGAAATACGTGTTAAAAAAAAAGTGCAGCTCCAGGCTGCCCAGTACAGGGAAGATACCACCATACTGGAATCAGTCCAGCAAAGAGCCCCAAAGATGATTAAGGGTGTTTGATGTATGAGATAAGGCTGAGAGAGCTGGGATGAATCAGCCTGGAGAAGAGAAAGGTCAGTGGGATCTTCTAAATGTCCATAAATACGTGGTGGAAGGGAATAAAGAAGATGGAGCCAGATTTTCTTCAGTCAAGACAACACGAGGCAACAAGCACAAACTGATAGCTAAATGCTTCCAGTTAAACAGAAGAAAAAATATTCCCTCCTATGGTAGTTGAGCACTGAAACAGGTTCCCTAGAGAGGCTGTGGCATCTCCGTTCTTGGAGATAATCAAAACCCAAATTGAAACAATCCCGAGCAACCTGCTGATGTTGACATGGCTCTGAGCAGGAGGAATGGACCAAAAGTCTCCGAAGATCTCTTCCAGCCTCAGCTGTTCTGCAGATCCATGATTCCCTGATGGAATTGAAGAAAAGTCTTTGTTTTATTTAAAGCAATATTTTTTTCCCTATGCTTTGTTATTTTACTATTCAGTTGCTATAAATTAGTGAAATTTCTTGGTGTTCATTTTATCTGCCAGCACTAACCTTCAGTTTGCTCTGCAGATATCCTATAGCATGGCAGGTGAAGAAGACTTCTTTTTGGAGGAGAAAAGATTCAAGCAGTACTGTGAAGACTTTGCTAAACATTCGCAGAAGATAGGAGATGGCTGGGAGTGGAGAACTAGCAAGGTAAAAGAATCAAAGTGTTGACTTTTAGAAACTCTTGGTGGACTTTTTGAGCTGTTGACAACCACCACAAGCTGGAACACCCTTTTACAACACAGGAAACAAATTTTTTACGCAGCTGGTCCAAGAGCACAGTTGTGCATAGGTGTGTTCATGTGAGTGTTTAGGTCAGTGCATGTATTGAATAGGGCTGTAGATCTCTGAATCCTGGCCAATCTATCAAAACCCTTTTTCAGCTGTGGGCGGGACCAGACGATTAATGTGATGTCACTGTGAAATTCGGTTCTTTCTTCTCTGGGCAGCTGCCTGTGGTTTTATATCCAAGGTTCACTTTAACCCTTTAGGCTGAAATAGCACATAGCCTTTGTTCTAGATCCTTGGCTTAGTATTTTCATTACAATACCTGTCAGCTACATACAGCAACCAGAAATATCTGCCAGTATTAATGATCAATTCTCATTATTTGCTGCTTCTCCATAACTTTCAAACCTCTACAATAATAATTACATATTGTTTCTAGGTCATTAATCAAAATTTTAAATAGCACAGGGCTAAGACTAGTCCCAAAGGACCCCATTAGAATCCCTTCTTTTATGATGATTTCCCCATTTTTAAGTTACACTTGAGATCTGTGAATTAATAAGTTTTCATCCTATAGCATGTGTAAGATTAGTGTGGGATTATTTTAATTTTTTTAAATTTCCACTTGTGGAATCTTAGGAAATATCTTAGGAAATTCTGAGCATGTGATGTTCCAACTTGTATGTTTGTCAACCAAACATATATCTTCTGAAATTACACTGACAGATTCTGTTTTCTTTAAGAAAAATGCTTTTACTGTACATATTTTTTCATTTACTGAATACTGTATGACTTTTGTTATTTTGCTCAGGATAATGTCAAACTAATATGTGTACAGGGACACAAATTAGCTAGTATATGTATTATAGTGTATAAATATATATTGATACAGTATATAAAGAAGTATTGTTACAGTATATGAAGATGTATTGATACATGCTGGCTTTCTCCAGCTTATAGGTTTTCATGTTTTCTTTTTTGTGTATTCCTTCTATTGTAGAAAATTTCCTGCTCTAGCTTTTTTTTTTTTTTTAAGAGTTTAGTGGCTTGAGTGGTTTCCCATGCTTTCATGATTTTTTTTGGAGAAAAGTCATGCTTTTTCCAATGTGTGCCATCATTTTTACGTATGTAGTTGTATATTAATATTTGTAACCCTTTCATCACAGACAATCAGAATTTCAGTAAGCGGGAGGACCTTGGACTTAGATTTGTTCTGTTTAGGAGTTTTTAAAAGAGTGCAAATATTAGCCAAGTGTTACAATGCACCCTTTCTTACAGAAAACCATTTGAAACTTTAGATTTCAGTCCAAGGCTATATTTGTGAGGATTTATTCAACAAAGAGAGATGCTCTGACCCTCTACTGGGAATTTAATACGTGGGTCAAAGTCTGAACTTTCTGTGAAATAAGAAGCTTTGCTGGAAGTAGCAAAGCGAGATAGATTTTTGTTCTCATATAAAAAAAAATCTAAGAGAGTTGTTTTCTTTTTTTAATGGACCAAGCTGGCGACTCTGTGATTTCCAGATAAAAACCTGGCCATGGTAGACCATCCATTTATAGTGTGGAGTCTGGGAAGGAAGCTTTTCCTCAACAAGATGTCTCATTGTCTTTTTTTTTTTTTTTTTTTTTTTTTTTTTTTTAACCAGTGTATGTGTTGTGGATAGTTTGGGGCAGTCTTAATTTTGATGATGTAATGCTCTTGGATCCCATTCCTCTTTCCTGACTCACGTGAATAGACCCATTGATAGCAATGAGACCACACAAGTGAACCAGGCTGGTAGAACTGTGTTCCTGTGTTCCCGTGTTTTCTGTAGAGATTAAATTTAGATGATGAAATACACATTGTTCTCATGGAGCTGGCTCTTGGTGCATAAGCTCACATGGCCCAAGCAGAACCCTGTTTTTATAGCTGTAAAGTGAAATGTTCCAAATGATGTTATTTTTATAATGTGTTTTCTTGGTTTGAGTTTTTTTCCACTGGAAGAAAGCTGTATGAAAGCTAAGAGCACCCCTGCTGCAGGAGCTGGTGGAGCTGAACCAGGGTGCTGCTGTTAGGGATGAATGGTTAAATCTTGCTGTGGAGGTCGAGATTTAACTGAAGCGAATGAGGCCCTGTTTGCTCTCTGCTTTATGCTTGTTTCATATTTTGTGAGGTTAATCCAGGTAATCATACCAAAAGCTGCATTAGTTCCCTTTGGCTTTTGATACAGCTGCAGTAGGAAGGGACTCCCTTTGCACATTAGTGAGATCAAGGTTCGGCTACAGCTTTGATTTATAGGGGTATAGAAGTGTACAGAGTACAAAACACTACAGAGTGCAGCAGGAGGGATGCTCCTCCTTCCTGCCTGCTCTGACACACAGCTACCAAACACAGAGACTGCTGGCTCCAGGTATCCATCCATCCATCCATCCATCCATGCATCCATCCATGCATGCATGCATGCATGCATCCATTTTTTTTGTGGCACTCACAGAATGCAGAGTCTGTGAGGTTTGATTGCACTCTGTTGGGGAAAAACACCCATTCAGGGAGGCAGAGGCTCTGTCCAACCCTGCTGTGGCACAGCTTGCTGTGCTGTGTGGCATTTCACCTCTGTGGGTGGCTGCAGCAGTTCCCTGCTGCTCTTAGTGGGACAAATACCTGTGCAGGGGTCTTTCCTCCTGCTGGCTCTGTTTGGAAGCTCCATGAGGAAACACTTGAGAGGAATAAGAAGCTTGAGAGGGTGTTGAGAGTGAAAGAAGTGGATTTTCTATCACCAATTTAGGCTGTTTTTCTTTCACCATTCTCTGCGCGCTGGTTTCCTTCCTACACAGGCTGCACTTGGCTCTGCAGCCAGTACATGCAGGAAAGTTTGCTGAGTTCATGCTCTTAAAGAGATTTATTGAGAAAATAAGGCATACAGTAGGAGAAGTGAGCAATGTAATTGCCTATAGTGTTATTCATGCTTAAAAATCAATGGAAAAATACATGTAGAGAGCATTTTCCTTTTTTTTAATGTGTAAAACTTGATCAGAACAAAGTAAACAAGTAACTCATAGTAGATTTTGGAGGTATGTATAATCTACAGTGTCTTTGGGAAAAGAGAACTAGTGTGTCAGTATAAAACCTGTGGTGGTTTAAAGGTCAAAATAAATGGCATGAACTGTGTCAGCAATGACAAATTAACTAAAGAATTAAATCATAGTTAAATTTGCAGTCTTGTCAAGTAATTCAATGCTATGTTAATGAATTTTTTAGTGAGACTGTTTTGAATAGAATCCTTTTTCATCAGATGTTGTGCATATGCTCCCTGTCTGAAATAAAATGTAATGAAACAGCTAATAAACCCCCAATTTATTTGTTTCCTTTGAGAAATAAATCCTTGACATGCAACTACTGTTCTTTGTGTTCTGTACATGCTTTCTCCCTTTCAGAGTATACCTGTTATTAAGCGTTTTCTCTCTTCTTGCTTCTAATTAGGATAAATAAAATGTGCAGGTAGACAGGCTAGTAATGCAGGAAAGCTCCTAAACCTTTCTCCTGCCACTCTGGGATTGTACAAGGGCACTTAACAACTGTGGGCTGTGTGGCCTGGCAAGCAGAATGATAAAATGGGAACTGGGAGAAGGCACAGCTTCGTCTGTTTTCTCTTACGTTTGACCTCAGAGGTGATCAAGAGAAGGAAACAAATTGTGACTCTGCATACATAAATTCTGAAGTGGTTTTGTTTTGTTTTGTTTTGTTTTCAGAACTTTGTAAAGTTAGAGGGAGCAGCAGAGCAAAATGAAACCAGCCTCGCAAGAGTTGGGAAGTTAATCCTGGCATGAATGCATTGAAATAGGTCAAAATTGTTAATAACTCCTCATCTCTTCATCACCTTGGTGCACTGCCTTCCCATTCTTTGGCACTTACCCTGATCCCCAGGGTGCAGTTGTCTTATTCCATTAATAGGTGTATTAAACTTTATTTTTGCTGTTCAGGTCTTTGACTTCCTTCAACACTAAGAACTGGTGTAAACTATCTGTGAGAAGGTGCTGAGAAGCACTGCAGTCATTGGTGCCTATAAAAAGACTTGGATTCTGTGCCTAAATACCATGCTCTGTTTATTTTCTAGAACAGTGAAGGCATTTACCATTTTGGTTACAGAAGATTTCTTTTTTTTTCTCTTTTTCTAAATGCAGGACCTTGATGATGGTTATCTTAGTAAGATACACTTCCAAGTAAGAAATAGACACATCCCACCAGACCTCAAGGAAAAAAACAATGATAACACTGAACAAATGTTATTTGCACATGTAGAAGTAAGTACAGATTTTTGAATTTACATGTTTATGAAATAAGTAACAAAATTAAAAACCACTATGCTAGTAAGTCCTTCCAGCAAGACTTCAGATGTGAAGCTACCAGTGGCTTTTAATTAGTTGTAGGAAAACTAATTAATACACCTCACTGAGGTGTACAGCTGTATTGGTGTTGAAAACTGGGAAGAAATGGAAAAGATTCCAGCATCCTTTATGTAGGTGTTCTCCTCATAGGATAATATTTATTATAATTTTGATTCACTAACATTAAGGAAACTTTTTTTGTGTCTGTGTGTTTGGATAAAGATTAATCGTAAAGATTTATTTATCTTAGAGGTATATGTTAGTTAAAAGAATAAAGGAAACTTTGAGGTTAATACTCATTTGAAGTGATATTTATTGAATAAGACTTTTATGCTCAGTGTCTGCTTTTCTACTGTGGAGCTGACTTAAAGACTGAGCAATTTTTTTAAACTATTGGCAGGTAATGACATGTTCCTGAAGGAGAATAAACGTCTTTTTTCCAGAAAATTAAAACTGTTCTTTAAACTCTGGTTGGACTGATCTGAATAATTATTTGCTTGCTTGAGTCTGCATTAGACCTCCAGATTATTGACTAATCAGGATATAAATGACAGGGATTTCCTTGCTTCTTATGTTGTTACCATCAATAAGAAAATAAATCTTGGATTATAATAGACTGAAAGCAATATATTCTGTATGCTATAAGCTGTTGAATAGGTAGATGTGGTATACTTTGCAGTTACCTATTTCTGCAATTCCTTTCCTTTTTCCATCAGCACTCTGATAGCCTTTTTTCCCCCCACCAAGACTCTGGTACATTTAAGACATTTCTGCTCTGAAATGAGTATTCGTTTGGCCTAGTTTCTGAAGGAAATGGCACTTAAAACAATTGTGCCATTAGTCTGTGATACAGTAATTTCTACTGATTTTTGAACTCACTCACAGGTTTCAGCTGCATTTTAAAGAGGGATGGATATCCAAGTCATTTAATGAATAGCTGAGCCATTTTTCAAGTTTTTCTTTAAATTCATTCTAGTATTTTATAAAAAGAAGGCAGATATCAGTGCTTCAGGGGTTATTTAATTTTCATTAGCAACAGTGTTTGTAAACTTCAGTCCTGACTTGTAACAATAAATTACTGTTTATGCTGAAAATTGCTTTTGATGGTTGTGACCTTTTTTCTTTTTTTAATAATGAATCAAGTCTTGGTTACAGAGTGCATTTGAAAAGAACATCTGTAAAAAGGTATTGAGTCCTTCTTCAGGAAAGGTGTCAGTTATAGAAAATGTCATAAAACAAAAAAGGCTTCAGTGTCTCTAACATACTGAAATGTTAAATACACTGAAATATTGTAATAAATAATACACTGAAATAAGATTCCAGGCCAAACTTTGTGATTTATCAAGATATGATAAATCTGAAAACTCACTGAAGTGAGTAGTCCTTGAGATATTTTGAAAGATTTCTTTGTTTTGAACCCCAGTAATGTGCAGGTTGGAAGGACCCTCTCCGAGAAGGAGCCTTTGTACCAGTTTTGTAGGAGCAGTAAAGATGAAGAGTGAAGGAAGAGAAAGGTCGCAGAAAATTATGGAGGTTACAAGACCTTAAGAAAAAGAATTAATTTCTTCTCCAAAATATTCAATGCCTAACAGAGATGATGCCAGATTTACATTCTTCATTGAGCTGAAGGGTAACCAGACTGTTAAAGTTATTTAATCTATCAAATAGGAAAATGAAATTTGCAATGGATATGTAGAGTAAAGCTGTATGTTTAACACTAAGAAAGATGAAAATGGTGAGTGTAGAGAGGTTACATTCTCTTAGGTACACTAGTTCCTGTGTAAGATGCATGTTCTTTTTCACAGATATTGAGCGCTAGGGACCAATTCCACTCTAATAACAATCTGTTATTTAAATAGGTGTTAGGTTTTGGGGTGTTTTTTTTAGTTTTAATGTATGTTGTACCCATAAATCACATGGTGTTACAGAATTACTGCAATCTGT
>WAAE01024453.1:0-98829 GCA_013400495.1 Nicator chloris
TCTGTACCATTGTCTGTATTCCTGATAATGCGAGCTGCTTTCTGTGCTGAAGTTATATAAGAAAGTAAAGCTCCCTACATTCAATTCAGTAGCTGAACCCTTGTCATGATGCAGAACTCTTCCCCCTCTTGTCTGAGTGTTGTTGAGGATCCCTTTGGATAAGGAAAAATGCCAGATTGTTTCTTAAAAAACAAATCTCTAGATCAAATTTGACATTTGTAGGACACCAAAGCCTGTCTCCGATGTGTGCCTCTCCCTCTCATTCACAGAAACGTTTGTCCCTGGCTCTTTTTCAGTTCATGCTTCTCATTTACAAGTATGTCCTATGTTTCTATCTTTACAGGCATTATTATGCAAGGCTGTATTAAAAAAAATTAGATTTTTGGGGGAAGTGATTAGGAGGGATTCACAGTCTGATCCTTTGTCAATCTTGACTTCACTTTCATCAATTTGAAACCAAGTCTGGGTTATAGTACAGATGGCAGCCTTGACATATATAGTTGTGTTTTTCATTAACTCTTAGAGCATCATGCAATTAAGGTACCATTTTAAATATAAATATATTAAAATATATATCATAAAAATATTATAAAATAAATATAAATATCATATCATAAAAATAATCTAGTTTTGCGCAACCTTTTGGCTACTTTTTTAATATTTAACACAGGCTCCTTCCAAGATAGGTCTAATGCTTGCTATAAAATGAAACTGCAAGGGCTAAATTCTCCTTTCATTGATATGGCAACCCCAACAGATATAAGAACAGCCTGTGTTGTTCCCTTCTTAGGCACAGGGGTCTGAATCCTACAACCAGTGTTGCTCCTTTATATTCTGCATCCATTTGCTTTTTGCTCCTGGCAGATAAGCTGAGCGCTATTAATATGAATTTCCTCACATAAATATGTTAATATGCTATGGCTGAATGCAGATAAGTAAGGAGCTGGAATGAAAAAAGTCCTCTCCCCATCCAGATTTTCAGCCGTGCTCTGATTTTTTGCTGTCTCTTTTCCAAGCACTTTAAGATTTCAACTTTGCAAAAAGACAAAAAAAAAAAAAAAAGAGCCCTGAAGAAAAGCCAAAAAGAAAACAAAATGAGGAAGAAAACCCCCACCTGCACCAGAACTGGTGCCAGTGTCATCTGTGCAGTGCAGCCATCACAGACTTCCTTTCTGGAGCAGGATTGAGCCCAGGTGTTATTACTCCACTGGATGCTGTCTGTATTTAAGTAACTCTTCCTCCTTCGAAACCCCATTTTTCAGCAGTGTCACTTCACTATTGCTCTTCTGTCACTTGCATGCTGTGATTTTTTTTCCATGCATTATTTTATTAATGTATTTGTAGTTATATACAGAATTACCTAGGAAAACTCAAGGAGAAATAGACACAGTTCCAAATTCTTAACGAAAATAAAAACCAAAGAAATAAACCAAAAAAAGTAGGGTTTGTTTTACTTTTTTTTTCAGGGAAATATGCTCAATATCTGAATCCTAGTTACTGTTACCTGAGGAGGATAGTGTGGGTTTTTTGAAGTAAATTCCCTTAATCTACCTCCATTTCCTAGAAAATGTCATATGTACCTATATAGAGAATCAGACACTTTAACATTCTGATAGGCATTTGAAGCAACCTTTGAATCTGTTAATTAGATTGCATGCAACACAGTAATGAGGTCACAGAAACTAATTTGATGACCTTTGTTATAAATAGCTATTAATGAATGTGTAATTAATCTTCACATTCATGGGAGACATTGCATGCGACTTGTACATGAAAGCAAAATTAGAAAACATCATATTCATGTTATATATGATTGTTGATTAAGTGGTTATCATATTTAAATTATTCCCAAATCATCATGCAGATAAGCAATGAAGATAATCAGATAACAACGATTTGCTCAGGGTTAGAGTTTGTTCAGTGTGTGACGACAAGCTAAATCATTAAGCAGCTGTTTGAACATGAGGCAGACTCACTAACACTTCCTAAAATAGCATCCCTTGCTTACAAAACCAGGATCCTACTTCTGATAAAGCTTGGATTTCATAAAGGAGAAAAGAAGAAATAACCATAAGCAAGGACAGTACCAGGATTACCAGAGATGATGTGTAATCTTTTTTCCCCTCCACTTTTTTTGGCTAAAGTGGAGGGGAAAAAGCTTCATTTCACAATTAATTTATCTGCAAAACCTTTCTCCAAGCTTTGGTGGCAACAGTGAAAATAGATAGATTGCCCTCTACTCATCTCCATGCCCTCAATCCCTCCTCCCCTGGCACAGTGGGAAGAACAAATATTAGCAGAGCTTAATGGCCAGGTCAGTTGCAAGCTCTGAAAGTGTGGATTTACAAAGCGGGCTGATTTCAGCAGAATGACTTTAAACGTGTTACATCTTGTCCAATGTTATTAATGAAGGAAATTGCCTACTTCCTTGCCCCATAGATGAGGGGTTTAACTCATTAATGAGCAGTAATATATTAGGACTTAATATGGGGATTACCAAGCTAAATTCTAAGAGTCTATTGGTGCTCCTATGTAAGGTTTACCTTAGACATTAGCAAATCCTGTCCTAAAAAATCCACCCATGGGGTATGGCTGCACTGTCAAGCCTTTCATTTCCAATGCCTCTGGCTTAAGCTCCAGAAAAAATCATTGCCAGATCACCATAACCCAAGTAATCATTTCTGCATGGTCATAAGAAATTGTTTTTAAAAACTCTAAACATTGAGACTCGATCATTTCTAGGAAATGGCTGCAAAAATAGCGCCTTATTGTTTCCAAATGATTTCCAGATCTAAACTGTTCAATTTTCAGATTTAAACCTTCAGTCTGCAAGCATTTATAAGCAGCAGTTTTCTTCTTGTTAATAGCTGTACTGAACTCATGTCCTGAGTTCAGAAAATGAAACCACGTCCCCTCAGCGTCGCAAACTCTCAGGCTGGGGCTCGGATTGTTCCCTGTCTCACATTACACCAATTACAGAGCTGGACTTCCATTAGCACTAGGGCTAATTAAAAGACA
Source organism: Nicator chloris (assembly GCA_013400495.1). Taxonomy (NCBI): domain Eukaryota; kingdom Metazoa; phylum Chordata; class Aves; order Passeriformes; family Pycnonotidae; genus Nicator; species Nicator chloris. The sequence goes on from WAAE01024453.1 coordinate 3,019, forward strand.
TGGGATCCAAACTGTTCTGACAGAACATTGGCTACTTGGCAAAATTAATATTTTTGTGAGAATGCTTTCCAGAGAGCATCCTTTCTGCAAAAGAAATGCTCCCCTCTGGTTTTCCCTCCCACAATTTTTTGGACATGCACTGGCACACACCCCCATAACGTGGAGGTAGAGATGCCACCACACATTTCTTGTCCCGTTTGCATTGAAATCCCTGTGCCACTTCCATTTTCTGCTTTGAAATATCTACCAAATGAGAGGGGAGATGAGGATGCTTCACAGGGAACAACACCCAGGCAGAAATCAAGGAATTCAAAATGAAATAATTTAAGAATTAGCAGATTCCTCTTCTTCATTTTCCATAAAATACTGACGCAGCTTTCAGAGTCTATTCTTTGGGATAACTGAAAGCATTTGGGTTTCTGAGGAGTTAAATATTTCTTTTTTAAATGCTCCTCTGTTTGTGATTACATATCTTGCAATATTTTACTGTAATTGGTAAATCAGATGAAAAAGAACTTACTGAAGCATAACTATTGCCCTGGAAAGTAGAAATACAAAATTGCTTTTAAATAGTGCTGGGTTCTCTGATCTCCTGCAGAAAAAACTGAAAACAGAGTAAAAATTTAAAATACTGAATTTGCAGTCAAGATTAATGTTCAACAATGTCCCTTCAACTTATGTTGAACATTTATTTTTTAAAAATCCCTTAACATTTATTGCAATATAAAATAATAATTTTCCTTTGGATTTGAATAGAAATAACAATGAGACCAATAAAGCCAGGTCTATTGATATTCCACTGCCAAGACAGGTAAAATACATATATTTGAAGAGAGACATTAAACTCGGATGTGGGCTAGGATTTTCTCTCTTTGAGCTTCCTGGATGAAAGGCACTGTATGGTTAAGTGCTGGGGCTGTGATCTATTCTTAATACTCCTGGAAGAGCAGACATGTTTGGAAAGTCCATTGCTGTTTTTAATAAGAGGGAATCCAAAAGTTCCCACTAAGGCCACACTGCTGGCTGGTGAAGGCAGGATTGCCGACAGATTGTTACAACTGGCATGTTAAATTCAGCCTATTCTGAAATGATTTATTTCAGAGCTCCCTGTAAAGCAGGTGGATAGGAAAGGGCAATGATGGAAAATCCTGGTTCATTCCCCTCTCCTTGGTAAGAGCCTGAGTGTGAAGATTATGAGAATGAGAGGAAAAGTGGAGGATTCTGCTAGTAATTCTCTTATTTACACAGTGAGTCTCAAGTCCAGTGTCTCATGGTGCAGTCTCAGCTCTCACTCATCCCTTACCTGCTCTTTATTTATTCAGTTCCTGAAGTTAATTTTCTTATTAATGTGAAAAGACACAATTTAGAAAGTGTAATTCAATCTGCATCCGTCCCTCTTCACAGTCCCCAGTGCTGGAGAGAGAAACAGAGACCTACCTGAATGCACTGTTGATTCTGTATTAAATAACCTATTGTATGACCCTAGTGCTAAAACTTTGCTTTTCTGCTGTAGGATATTAATGATTAATAACCAAGTGGCACTCTGGAGGATAGCACCAACTCAGGTTGCCATAGCCAGCACACAAACAGAGGGACATATGAATATAAACTATTATAATAAAGCAGTTATAATAACCTGCAGCCACCCTGAAGGATGAGAAGGATAAGAGAGGGAAGAGGACAATTTTCCTTTGGTGGATGGATACAAGGAAGACAGCCACATGTTGCCAATAATCCCTTAAGTACTGTGAAGATGCTTTCCTGAAAGCAGTGTCCTCTGGTACCCTGCTCCAGTGACCAGGCACCCAAAGGTCTCAGGGTAGGTGGCATTTTGAGATAATGCTTTGAACCACCATCAGATTGGAGATAAGCCTGGTTTGCTCCAGGCTGCAAGAAGTTAAATTCTTTCATGAAAAATTAACCCACCAAAATGCAAACTGCTATTGCAAGCTTACTGAATTTTGGAAATGAGAAAGCATGGATGCTCAGCCAGGCTTGGCATTGATACTTCTCCAAGCAAGAAGCAAAAATATCCAAACCAGAAACCAAACCTTCACTAAAGTGTTGGCATAAAGCAGATGCAGAACCACTTAAAAAAACCTTCCTATTGATTTCATGGTCTGGATACCCTTCTTTCATCCTGAATCTCTTCCAGGAGGAGTCCCAAGCCTGCAATTTTTCCCCTTCCACATTGTCATGTCTGGGATGCAGCTAGGGGATGCCAGAGCTGGACAATCAAGGGAGCAGAGTCTTAGGATGCTAGATAGATAAAGCAGACCAGAATTAAGCTTTTATTCTAACACAGGTACCTCCTTCCTTAAAAGCAAAAAAAAAAAAAAAAGTAAATATCACTAAATAATGCAGGTACAAACAGAAAAAAGCTTATCTGCTCTTCTCCTGCAGTTTGTGTACTCAGCTTTCTTGAAAGTGTCTCCATGGTGTGGCATTTTTCACTGTTAGATATGTTGGTGTCACCATTTAATTCATTACCCAAGGGCCTGTAGTGTAAAATACAATTTTCCTACTTGGATTCCAACCATACCTGCCATGCATAATAAAAGCCACACATTCATTTCGCAAAAATAAATAGAATTCCTTTCAGGGGCACGCTTTCATAGATGGCTGAATCTGCAGTGCTTCTGATTAGACTAGAATAAAAAAAGGAAAAGGGAGAAAAGAAAGGAAAAGAAATTTGTCCTTGGATCTTTGTTCACAGTGTTACAACTGCCTCAGGGAAGGAGGACTGCCTGCTTCTTTAAATCGAGCGTTAGTTGTTAGCCATGTGTAGCGCACAGTGAAGTGTGAGACAATCGTGCCGCTGCCACAGACCAGGGAGAAATGTACTCATGGAGACATGTTCTGGCTCCTTAACCTACTCCAAAGCAGCTTTGTGCAGTTGCCACGAGGTTTCCCCCCTCTCTGCTGGCTGATTTCAAGAGCTGCCCCAGCTTGGTCACTCGGGAAGGACAAGGCCACCAGCCCAGCGCCCCGGCCCCTCTCTGAGCACCACTGATCCTGGCCCTGCCAGCAGTGTTGACATGGGTGACATCAACAGCTGAGTGTGACCTGCCAGCTGTGCTGTTCATCCTGGAAAAAACTGCTTCAGGGGGTCCTGGCTGACAACCTCACTTCAAGCTCCTCCAGATGGGTTTGACAGCACAAGTACTTGTGAGTTCCTCACAAGCACTGTCGTTGCCTAGTGAGTTATTAATGTATATTAGTGATTAATGGCCAATGGTTTGACTTAACGCTCTTAGAGCTCTTTCCCAACCTTAATGACTCCATGACTGTATCATTTATTATATCACCATTTGTTTATTTTGCCCTGAAAGTGGCACTCTGCACTGCTGTTGTGACAGGCACACAGAGGAACCGCACAGTTCGGCGCTTAATTTCCACAGAATTAAACAGGATCTGTGGTTGCCCAGCACCTCAGAGGAGAAGGCACTAATTGCCAAGCAGTGAATGGAGCACTGAGAAGCACTGAGAGCAGGAAAGTTAGCTATGATGCCACCCAGAAGATTAGGAAGTTGTCATGCTTGCTCACACTAAATCATTAGCCAACGTGCTTTATAAAATAATAACAACATACATTGCTCCCTGCAGTCTGTGCTTGCTTCTGCATGAAATGTAACGTAAGTCTGTAACAGAGGACAGAAATGAGAAGTGCAGAGTGAGGGATGGGAACACTGCAGCCCCTCTGTCCTTGGCCTGCCCAGTACAGCAGCTTGAGAGCATAGAAAATCAGCAGCCTCCATATGAATCTGCATATGCATGACTCGAGGCCAAGAGAAATCCCATATGTATCTCCAATATCTGCTAAACGCTACCATTCCCTCTCCCAGGACTTAATGGGAACCTCTCTGGAGTCAAGCAGAGCATGACTTGCATTTTCTGGGTTTCAGGCATGTCCTGAAATCATCTGACTGCAGAAAGGCTTTACCACTGCAAAGATTCCAGCAAAGTGCTCACATTCCTTATCATATCTGCTGGTTTCTCATATCACTGGGCTGGTGCAGGCATAGCATATCAGCAAATGTTCATTTTGAACTCACTCACTAGTCCTTCCTCATGTTCTAATACCATGTGGGGTTCACTGTGGCTGTTTAACTCCAATCAAATTAGAACCACGGCACGTAAGAAACACCAATTTGCAGAAGTGTGTGATTCAGCAAGAGAAATAACTCCCAGGACTCCTACTGTCTTATCAAGTGATTTTGAGATTATAGTGGCACGGTTAATTCTGGATACCAAGCTCCTGATAGCTGAATAAATAGCTCAGTAAATAAGGACAGAATCTCATCAGTCATTCATTCTGATATGCAGCTGAGTTCAGCATACGAATTAAGATTTGAGTTCTCATCCATCCCGTAGGGAAGGAAAACATTTGTGAAAAACACATTCACATATTCCATTTAGTCCATCCCAAAAAGGATTACACCTTGTGCCCATGAATAAAACTTTAACACAAACCTTACTAGATAATTAACTTCACTTAAGAGAACAACAATAACAAGGAAATTTGGCAATGGTCAACTTTTTCTCTTGCCCTCTGTTCCTGATTAACTCTGCTGGAACATCTACAGGATCATGTGTGCATTTTGCAGCTGTCCCAGCAGTTTTAAGGGCAGTTTTGCATGTGCAATAAAGAAAAAAGCAATAGACCTCACAGGCTCGACCCTCATTCCCAGGCACTTCTGAATGTGATCTGACACTGGTGGAACTTCACGGCAGTATGGACACCCCCTCAGGGGGAATGACCAGAGCCCATCTGAAGAACCTCGGGGAGAAAGAGTTTAGGCTCAGATGAGGCTTATCTCTGTCGTTGTAGGACACGAAAAAAGGATGAGACACTAAACATTTCAGAAGGTAAAGAGCATAGAAAAAAACCTGTATTGTCTAATTCTTACTACTTTTTTAGAAGTAGTGTAATAGTCGTTTGATACAGACTTAACATGATTGGTGAAGAGGAATGACACCTCTCTAATCCCATTGGTTAAACTAGAGAAACAGCTAAAATGTTTTGAGAACTAAAAAAGCAAAACACCACCTGGAGAAAGATTGTTTTGAGAAAGGATTGTTGTTTGCCAAGATTGTTTTGAGAAGAAGCTTTCTTGAGGAATTTTTCCTTGGGGAAAAAGTTAGCAACTGCTAACAGGCTAAAATCTCTCAGACCCAGAAATATCAGGGCCACATATCTCCATTCTCTCTCTCACAAAGCAGAGGGAGCAGAGGGGACAATTCCCACCAAGTACTCCAGTCTCCTTTCTCACCGTTTCTCTACCTTGCCCCATCAGTTTGTCATTAAAACACACATGTGTAATGGAAGAACATTTAGTTAAGTTTGCCAGCACGTGAATTAAGACAGTCCCTTCACAACACCAAATCAGACAGCATTTCCAGGGTGATGTATTGAAAGTCTTGTGAGAACACAGGCAGAAGCACTAATTGTGTGGGTATTATTAACTCCAAGCTGATAAAACATTAGCTGCTTAACTCCTGCCAAATGCACCAGGCACCTCTTCCAACAGTGTGTTACTGTTAGAATGTTACCTGTCAGAAAGTGAGAGTACTTTAGCTTTGCTTAAATCACTTCAGAATTTGTGGAGTTGGGACTTCAGAATTTTTGTAGTCATTACATGACTTAAAACAAAGAAGGAATCCTTTCAAGCAAAATGCAACATTTCAGAAGTTGGGTTATTTTTCATCTTCCTAAATTATTAGAATTCACCACTTTTTTTTTTAAGAAACATTTTTGGCCCTTCCAAACTACTGAGTTTCAGAAAGGCTGAGGAAGAGGAGCAGATGCCCCAGTGCTCCCAGTGTCTGGAGTGCCTGGCAAGGAGTTTGACAACAAAAGTTGGGGTACGTCTAAGGAGACTGCAATCTCAAGTGAAGGGCTTTGTCTTAAACCTCTCTCAACTCTGTGCCACAGCAGGATTTCACCCTTGATTGTGCTACTGCTGCTGGTTTGATCATAGTATAATAGAAATTCTTACATGCATAGTTATATATATATATTGCAAATACACTATGCACGTACATAGAGCTGTGACTGGATAAATGCATTCTCCTGTGCATCTAAGCCATCCCCTTCTGAATACACAAGTCTCTTGGGTTTAGACTTAAAGAAGTTAAATTCCACCCAGTGGACATTGTAGACACCTTGTCCCCTTTTGGATGCTCGCACCTGTTTCTTTGTATCAGGAATGTCACTGAAAATATTTTATTTTTTTATTTCCCAAAGTTAAGCTTGTGTTTTGGATTCAGTAAGAGTCTGATGCCCATCGTACTTGCCCCACAGATGAGTAACATATACAATTCAATTCAAGCATGTAATTAATAGTCACTGCTTAGGGGCTGCATTTAATTTGATTTATAGCACATAACCTTATTTTTCAGCCTCACTTGTTATTAAGCCCTATCAGTAACTCCTTCTTCCTCTGTCTTTCATTTGCTGCATACAAGAGTGTCCTGATTTTTGGGCCAAGTGGGGTAATGCCATTCCACCCCTGATCTGCTCTGCTGTGGCTCTCTCTGACATGATGGATATGCCCCAACTTCTTATGTGGCATGAAAAATACCCATTAGCTGCAAAAAAAGAAATCAAGTTATAGTGAAAAACCAAAAATTAGTAACTGAGACTGGACTCCTGAGTCAGATCTTTCCCTCCCTTTCTCCATCCAGCATCAAAGGCTGGACTTCTGCCAGCTGCTTCCTCCTCAAAACCCAACAAAAAGGAGTCTTATGCTGGGTAATGCTCTAAAAGCCCTTCTGCAGAATACACTTGCCCTGCTTGCAAGTGGCTGGGCAAGGCTTGGAGGCCCTCTAATTGTCACGGGGAGATCAGCAAACCCCTTTGAAAGCCATGTCAGGCCCATTTAATTATTTTGTTTCACACTTGGGTGCCTTTAACACAACAGTGCCTGCAAGGTGTTCTCTGTGCTGGCGGCTGCCTGAGAGAAGAGCAGCTGATTTAAAGGTTGGGGGGGAGTTAAAAAACCCCAACAAAGGTCCATTACGGTTTCCAAGGAAAGTAAAATGAAACGAAATGAGAACTAAAAACAATTGCCCTGGTAATCAGCATCATGATTAAGGAAATGGACCAAAGAGAGACCAAAAGATGCATCATAAATCTTGAGGATCAGCCCCCCACATGCTGCTCTCTTACAGCTGGCTGCTCAGCACCTCATTAATGCCATGCAGTTCATGCAGGAAAATGCCTGCTCATGAGGACGCTGATATGCCATTATTCCTGTGTAGAAAGAAGAGTCTCACTCCTCATCTGGGCGGCATTTTTGAAAATATTTCTCAAAGTCCAACATAAAGCCTCACTTTGCCAAGTCTGCTCAGGCAATGTGCATGACTGTTAAAAGGGTAAATCCAGAACACCAGAGGGCTCTTTCCTGAAGCCACATCCACCACTGCTTTTTCAAGAGAAATGAGGCCAAGCAGTTTCCCAAAAAAGGGTGTCAATGCATACCCATTGGCCAGGCCCACTGGGATGGTGTTGGCTCACTGGGAATGCACTTGATGCTCGTACAGTTTAGTTTTTCGGTCCTAAATTATATTTTCTGATATGTAGGCAAACATATATATATATATTAGGAATTATATATAATATTATATTTATATTGTATATAACTAATTATATAAAATACAGGCTGCATTAAGCGACCAATTATACTGTTTTTCTCCCCTTCTTAGCCATTAACTTGTTGTCACATGACTTCTTCCTCCTTTTTAAGTACTTGTCTCAAAACTTTATTTTAAATGAAAGACATATTGCTGTTGCTGGTCTAGATATTGGCACAGAATAGTTGGAACACTGGGTTCAATTTTCATTTTCTCCAGAGTTCTCCTGAGTTCCTGTGCATATTATTCATCCCAGAGTTATACTGATGAAGAAGTGACTTTTGTATATAACTACATAATATACTTACTTTTTTTTTCTAGGATGGTGAAGAGCCAAAACACATAAAATAATATTAGCATTGATCAGCATTAATTTTGCCAGCAGTTACATTTTTCAAATTCTGTTCTCCACCTTATAATAACATTCTCAAATTATAAGGCACAAGACTCAAATTGCTACTTAAACTGACATCAAAATGTAGCAATTACTCTCATTGTAAGGAAATAAGTGTGCGGGAAAAGAAGCAGGTTTTTGTCATTTCTAGGGCTGTTTCCATATAAATCAGTCTTTCCACTATCAGAAATGCTTCTTCACAAGAGAAAGGAAAGGGAGTTTGGTCCCTTCATGATAAAACTGACCCAAACACCACAGCTGCCTATCCTAGGCTCACTTCTGTATGAAAAATTATTTTCTCTTGAAAATGGTCATGCATGAGGCACAATTAAAAAAAACCTCAATATTAAAAACGATCAGAGCAATAGGAAGATTTTGAGCTATTATTTTATGCTCTGTTTCACCTATCTGCATTGGTAATTTTTCCATCTCATTTTAGCATTACTGTTTTGCAGAGTTAACATCTTAAAGGATTCTTCTCTTCTTATATGTGATTTTTGAAAAATCCATTTTGTCCTTGAAATATGCATTTTAGCAGTGAAGGGTAGCTATTGATTATCACTTAATTTAATGGAATTATTATACATTATAATTATTATCTAGTGATTAAACTTACTTCTTTTAGTTCCTAGCTCATGGAGACCATAAATGTTGCTGTGGTTATAAACAAAATATAATGCTGCACTTTGAAGTGTGACCTTCCTTACTGGTGAGTTCATTTCTTGGTTGCTTTATTGAAAGTGAAAAGAGGGCAAAAAAAAGGGGTAAAGAGCATCCAGAAGAGCTGATGGATATGAAGTAAGGAGATCATGATTTCAGGTGAGATAAAACCCAGATGTAAACTCACTGCAGAAATATTTTCATGGCTGAAATTTTGCTTCAGATCCTAGAAATAGCAAAGACATAGAAAGGCTGGAGTATGTCTAGAAAACATGCTTCCCCCTCTTCCATCTGTCAGCCCAGCCACCTCCACCAGAGAATCCTTAGCCTGACTCCACAACAACTGCTTCTTTGGATCCGGCTTCACCCTGCCTCCTCAACAGCAGTGGGGCGGCGGCAGAGGATGGCACATGCCTGGAATTCAATAGGCACTTGGCACGGCCTCCTGGTCCCTCCTGGGATGAGATCCATGTGCTCCCAGGCATTTCTGGGTGTTCCATGCCACTTGAGTCAGCGACACATTCGGTCAGCCCCAAGGAATTCTTGGCAGGACCAAAGCCCGGATCGCAGGCTGTGAGCTGTGCCTGTGCCCAAGAGCAGCTGGGCCTGGCTGGTCCCTGAGCTGGGGACTGGCCTCCCAGCGTGTGTGGGTGTGGGGGGGAAGAGACAGCCCAGGGAAAAACAAAACCAAACAGCATAAAAAAGGTCTTGGCTGGAACATCGCTCCATAGGCAGAGTTTTGTTGATTGCGTGTGCCAATCATTGGATTCCTTCTTGACAGAAAATGTTTTCCTTGGTGCTCGTCACATGGCTCCTTCTGTGAGTTCACATTGGACAACAGGAGGGGGCATGAAGGAAAAAAGTAATGGGCTGTTTTCATAGCGTGTCCCCCCAGCTCTTCCCCTCAGCATTTCTCTGCAGTTTCATATTCCCACTGCCTCTAGAGCCTTCTCGTGATTCGTCTCTTATTTTTGGTTTATTTACCCAAAGATGCCTTTACATTCCCACAGGCCTGAACTGCATTGACTGCAATTCCTGTTAGTTGTTACACAGCACTAGAAAGTCCATTGAACAGTCTTCATGGCAAGAAGCAGATGAAAAATGACTGTGTGAGAGAGAGGGGGAAAGGTCAAAGTGCTGAACATTATCCTGAAAAAACATTGTTTTGTTAATAAATATGTCGTTTGCCAAGGGTGGCAGACCCTGGAATATCCACGCTGTGGGAAATCTTTCTGCTGTCAAAAGCACTATGATGCTTTGCCACGTGGACAAAAAATACCCACCCAAGGATCATCTCAGGGCCAAATCCTTTCCCACTAAGTCAATAACAAGTGAGAGCTTTTAAGGATGTTTTTTCAGGCTGAGAGCAGCTCTTGGATGGACTCACAGGAATGCTGGTCACATTTTTATCCGTGTATTCAGAGAAGAATGTCTGTCTTATGGGAAACTTGTTTAAAGCAGGAGATAAAATGCTGCAGGAAGGGTTCCCTTGCAGTGAAAGGAGATCACAACACAGCAGATGGACATAATCCATTCCTGCTGGGGTGGCACCAGTACCACAAATAGGTCTGCAGTATCACAGGGAGAAAGAGATGACAGCAGAGTGTTGATGACCCAGCAGACATTTCCTTAGAAACAATAGTCCCAAAAAATCACTGCACTGTAGTGATTATTCAATGTGATGCTGACTGAAAATAAAAAGGGATTTTTCGTTATAAACGCAGTTTTACATTCCCAGTTGTCACAGCCACAGCACCAAAGGCTTTCATGGTTTGTAGGTACCAAGATTAAAATAAGCAGTTCACTGTGTGTCAGCACCTATGCAAAGTCTCTCCTTACACAGTGGGAATTCTTTCCAAACTGTCAAGGAAGTGCCAAAAGCCAAAACTAATAGGGCTCCATAAATACTAACATAATAAAGAGAGCTGCAATTGGCAACTTTATCTCCCAAGTCGCTACTCCATGGCCATTACAAAATTAGTGCTTTGGGAAATTCTGTGTTTTAAAGAAGGTCCATCTCATCACCTATGCAGAGAAGGGGTGCATCTCCCATTTCCATTGCTCCATCAAGCAAATATTGATATCCTAAAGTCAGGGATGAGGGAAATGCAGGACTCTGAGCTATGATGTGGCACTCACCAGGCACAGCAACCTTGCTCATATGAAATGGGGTCATGGTGAGAGTAACGCCAACATCTCAGCTTTGTAGTTTTACTCCCACCTCTGCTGAGGCACCAGAAGCAAGACCAGTCCTGGCTGGTGACTTCAAAAAACAGGCAGTAATTGCCGTGCGTGAGAAGGGTTGCTCAACTCCTTTAACATATGCCCCAGACAGTACAAGCAGGCTTGGAAAGAGATTGGAAAATATAGCCTTCAGACTTTTGGGAAAAGATTCATTGAGTTTTGACAGCACGGAGAGATAATACAAACAGCCCAGAGGTCTGACTTACAGAGAAAATTAAATGAATATGATTTTGTCTGTCTGGTCCACACCTGAGAACCAGTCTGGCCTGATCCTGGGTGAGTCAGAGCCAGTGAGAACAGAGGATATTCCCTCAGCTCTCAGGCTGAGACGCTCCCTTGACCATCTGTGGTCAGCTCTACAGTGCCATGACGAGGGCTGCCTGGATGTCACCAGGGCCATCCCAAACCCTGGACCACCCTGTGCCAGTCTGACCCCAGGGAAAGCAAGGAGAACCTGAGTTTCCCCCTCATATCCACCCCATCCTTCTTCCATAGGATCATGTTTTGATTTTGATTTACCATAAGGCTGGAAGGGTGCAGGCAGTGTTTAGATGGGGAAATGCAGCACTACTTCTCTAACAGCATGCAGGGCACAGATGACCTCTTCTATGCTTTTCTGTCAAAAAAAAGATAATATTATTTCTTCCCATTAAAATTTTCAACTTAGTGGAGTGTTTTAATATTTTTTAGTAATTCTCCTGAAAAAAGTTTTTCTGTGTGCTCTCTGCAAAGGTGCATATGTGACCCCTGCTAAGAAAACAGAGAAGTAACACTGACACCTCAGCACATGTCCTCCTTCCACCATGAACAAAGGGTCAACAAGTACAAGGTGTTCTTGTCTCCTCTATATTGAGATGCCACTGAAGTAGGATATGTCCAAAATTAATGTTAGGTCCAAAACTTACAAGAAAGACACAATTGAGGGAGCTTGCGACTGCAAGCAGATTTTCTGAAGAATAAAAATGCCTCTTGTGAATGCTGCACCAGCCACCCCCACAGCGTGAGACAGATTCCTTCATTGTCCTGAGCTGGAAATGTCTCACCCAGACGTCCACAAATCCTCAACCCTTGCAGTACTGAGCACTTCAGAGAGAATATCAACTACTCTTACCCCATTTGCTCTTGTTATCAGGATCTCTGGACCAGTCAGAAAGACTTAAAGCATCTTGTGTTGGTGTCAGGCAGCTCTTCTGCCAAAGAAATGACCTTTTATGGGCCTTTAAGGGCTGGTTGGGTGTGAGAATTCATATTTGATAAAGAAAAATCTCATGAAAATATGGAAATACCTTCCTCTTTTTAAAATGTAGAATTAGGTGCATTATAACTGGAAAATTCACCAGACCTACTGCTTCCATTTGAATGTGCAGCACTATAGAGACCAAAAGGTCTCCTCTGCTCTCCAGGAGGAAGAAAGGTTTGTAAAAGCTTTTTTTTCCTGCTGCTGCACCACACTCCCGTCAGTTTTATTTGCCTGTAAAACCCAATAACCACAACCTCACAGCCTGTTCCTATATTACAGAAACAATGGTCCAGAACCAAATAATGGAGCAGAAATTTAACCCCAGCTCCTGGATGCTGCCCACGAGCAGCGCGAAGAGCCGCGATCTCTGCAATGAGTGAGCTGGATCTGGGCTGGGGCTCTGCCCTGTCCTGCTCACAGAGACACTGCTCAGGCATTCAGGAACTCATCTGCCTTTCTTCAGTCTGCTTGTCCTTGTTTCCCACTGAATACTGCACATGAAAGAACGGGAAGGTGGCCAAGCGCTGGCAGAGGCTGCCCGGGGAAGGGGTCGGGTCACCATCCCTGGAGGCATTAAAAAGATGTGCAGATGTGGCTCTTGGGGACATGGTTTGGTGGTGGGCTTGGCAGTGCTGGGTTAACGATTGGAATCAATGATCTTAGAGGTCTTTTCCAACTTAAAAGATTCCATGATTCTTGGCTTTGGCGACAGGGAGAGCCCATGGCGTTAGGAGCAAAAGCGCTTGACCCATGAAAGAAGCAAACCCTGACCAGAGCAATTCCACACCAAACACACCAAAGTCCCAAAAGCTGAAGAGCCAGCATGTGTCATTAATGCCATTTTAATGCATTTTTAATGGCACTAAAATGCCTTGACTTAAAAATAGAGCTTATATCCACAGATAAAATCAGCAGAACATGGGCACTTGTTAAAAGTGTGGGATTGCTTTTATAAGCTATGGGGGAAATATCCTAATTAGCTGTGTGAGGCTTAGGGCAGCAATAATTCAGGACAAATGGGGTTACAGGTGATGTTACAGAGGATAGAGGCAGGAGTTCATGTTCTTAGAGCAGTCTAGTGCCAGAGCTTTAAACTTGGAGCAGTTGAGGGAAAATTATGGCAAATGACGGGAAAACTGATGAAAAATGTTGCTGTATGAGACCAGCTTGGATACCAAAAAAAAAGGCAAAATTTCACAATTGAGAAAAAAAAAACCAAAACAAAAAGAGCAACACTAAATGAGATACATGTACCCACATGCTGTGAATAAACACACAAAAACATATAGGCTCTGTTTGTTAAATACACTGCTTTCTTAGGGAAAACTCCTTGGAGAACCATCTGTTGCCTGAATTCCGATGGGGATCGGGCTGAGAACTCATCAGTGGCAATAAATCCACCCTCGTGCACATCCAGTCTTGTCACTGAGCAGAGGATTACGGTGACTAATGGCCCTCAGGTTAGCATTCAGCTCCAAGTGGACACGTAGTTTGTATTCTGCATCTGAGCTGTGGCTTGCTAGAAAAACAGCTTTCAAGCACACATTTTCCCTACAACAAAGATAATTCAACATCTTTTGTTCTGAAATATTCCAGAAAGTCTCACAGATTTTATAAACTGTGTGCACTGAACGTGGTTAAGTTACACTGTAGCAAATCCACAGTTACTCCATTGATTTTGATAATGTTAATCACATCTGCAGCATGTACACATACTCTGCAGCTTCTATGCTTTTCACTGCAGCGTAATGTGAGGGCTTTTTCTTATTATTTGCACATGATTTCTTTAAGGGAATTCCTAAGCATGCCATAAATCTTTCTCATAAACGTGTTTTCGGTGGACCAAGTCCACAGCTAATTGATATACGTGCCAGCATCCACACTAAATTTTTCTGAGAAAATGTACAGGGGTTTTATTAGTAAAACATTACACGAACAACTCAGCCCAGGTTCTTGAGAAATTTACTAAGATCACTTCAAATGTGTTTTGTTTCCTTCAAATACACCAGACCTGATCTGTAGCCAGTTATGTCCATAGGATTTTTTCCCATGGGCTGTCCCCCAGTACAAAAGCTGCACAAGTCAGCAGTAAAACTGGCTCAAAATCCTCTTCTCCCTCTGACTCTCTTTTTTATTTCTATTTACTCTCATCTTCACGCTTCCACTCGTGACCCCATCGCTTCTGGGCAAACATCTGTGGCTTGGGAGCAATTCCCTCTGAAGAGGTTTTGGCTGCTGGAGCTGGCACAGGGAGGGAGCATGGCTGGAATTTCAGCCTTATGGGATGGTGATTGAAACCTCTGCACAAGACCTGCCCAGTAAAGGTCACACCTGAGCAGCCTGGTGCCCTTCCTCTGGTAGGAGCCAGCAAAAAGGAGAGGCAGGGGTGAACCCAGAGCAGGCAGGAAAAGAGGGGTCTGTCCAAAGGGAATTGCTGGTGGATGCTGGGTGGAGAAGGGAGCCCGCCAGTCACAGTCTCCTGGATGAGGACACCAGATGCAGGACTGCCAGGAGCCCATTAAATATTGACGAGCCAGCATTCAGCAGGCGGGGAAAAGCAACATATCCACTCATGTAGTCCCTCCGAGGCGAGAGGTTTTGTGATAAGGCTCGCGACAAACGATGCGCAGTTCCCTGCTCCCGTCTCCAGCACAGGAAAGTCACAGAAGGAGGCTCTGCCTTGAGCCAGGAGAGCTCGGTGTGGGCATGGATCCTCCTGTGCTGGGTGTCACTGATGTCCCCAGCTGCTCACAGATTGCTTCTGGCAGCTCGGCCGATGCCGAGCGCTCGCTGCACGCAAACAAAAGCCTTGACATTCACTCGGGGGCTGTAAGTGACCTGTCAGTGCCCCAACATCCGCGTGGCAAACAAGGCCTGTGGAGGAAAGAGGACTCAGAGGTGACCTCATCACTCTCTACAACTCCCTGAAAGGTGGCTGTCTTCAGGTGGGGATCGGTCTCTTTCTCTCGGCAGCAACTGACAGAACGAGAGGACACGGTCTCAAGCTGTGCCAAGGGAAATTTAGGTTGGATATTTGGAAAAAGTTCTTTACAGAAAGGGTGATAAAGTACTGGAGTGGTCTGCCCCGGGAGGTGGGGGAGTCACCATCCCTGGATGTATTTAAAAAAAAGACTGGATGTGGCACTCGCTGCCATGGTTTAGGTGTTGAGGTGTTAGGGCTGGGTTGGACTCGATGATCTTGGAGGTCTCTTCCAACCCAGTCATCCTGTGATTCTGTGATAACTTTTGGCTTTTCTTCCTCTCTGTAGCACGCTGTGGAGAACAAGGCTATTTCACAACTGCATCCCACAATTATGCTTTATCCCCTTAGATTTCTAAGGAAATCTCTGCTGTGATTAGACCTGGGGAAGGTTCACGACCTAGTGCAGGAGGAATGTTTTATTCCAAGCCATTCAGCCAAGCTTTTCATTTTTCTAGAAAAAACATATTTCATTCCTGGCTGGGCAGTAAGTGAATTATAAAATATAACTATAATATGCTGGTAACAAAGGTTGAAGCTGTTATCAAATTTCACCACCTAACAATAGTCAGTTTTACAGAAGTGCAATAAATAATAAGTGCTGTTTTACTGGATATGTTTTCTTCTTAACACTAGGAGAGTAATTTCTTTTTTAACATAAACCAGAATTTAATTGAAACCATACTCCAGCTTATACTTTTCACACAGGGTAATGTGGTTTTCCTCTGCTTCCAAACGTAAAATTTACAAAATGTTTCCTTCTTTTTTGGTGCCTACCCTCTCACATTTACACACAGGGGTTTGCTACTTTCCGTGCACCTGAATGATAGACTTTTACTTTTTTCACCAAACCTTTGTGCACTACCTTGTACCCTTCAAGTAAAAATCAATGTTTTGTATCCTCCTGGGATTTTTTTTCTGTCCATGAGTAACAATAATCAACAGCCTCTATTCCTGGGTCAGGCCACTTTGAAACTGCAGTTCAAAAGCTCCCTGCTCTCCTTAAATGCCCTTTTGTCCTTTTTAAATGACTCTCAATTTTTGAACTCTTTTTTCATACTGCGGAAAGGAAAAACTTCTTCACTTAACTCTGCCAAAAGTACTTCCAGTATGGATAGATAACCTCTGTGGCAGTGAAGTTTGATTACTTCCCATAAGCATTTTACATTTCTGAGAATGTTAGACCTAAGACCAAGCTAACCTAGCCAGGATCCAGGTGATAAGGGGAGCTCATCACCAAGTACAAGGCCGGGCTGGATGGGGCTCTGAGCAACCTGCTCTAGTGGAAAGTGTTCATGCCCATGGCAGGATGTAGGAACAAGACGGACTTTAAAGTCCCTTCCAGCCCAAACCTTTCTATGCTTCTGTTACCCCCACCTTTGTCTCCTGCTCTACTCTGTCCAGGATTGATGTGACAGACACCCACCAATCCTCAAAGAAAGGAGAAATCATTTTTGCACGTTTGCCAGCTGACCTGGCTCCCCTCTATTCCCTTTGTGACGATCCTTTTACAGTGGGTCAGAAACCAATTCTCTCTGTTTCTGGCTTTAAACAGCCAGCTTGTTTCTGTGCAGGAGACTCCCTGCAGGGACCCACCAGGGAAGAATTTCTGTGCCCTGTTCACACCAGCCAGCAGCAGGGACATCAGCAACCAGCCCATAGCCTATGAACTTGATTGAAAGCTGCGACCTGTTTGCTAAGGCCACAGCAATTACAGTTTTAATTAACCTCTGCACTTTCTGCAACCAACAGGTAACTTATTTCACTTATTGACAGAATTAACCAGATCTCACTCCCATCATAAACCCCAACAATGACCCCCTTCCCACCACCTGATTTAGAAGCAGGACACATAAAGAGGGTAGGAAATGGGTACCTTAATCACTCCTCCCTCAGAAGCTTGTAGCTCCTTGTTTTACATGCTAACAACTTCCAGACTGGTCCCTTTCCTTTACTGAATGAAGACTGAGTGTTATAAATCCTTTGCCATCTCTCAAATCCATGCTATATTCATGCACTTTCAGCCTTCGAAATACAAAAGGATATCAGAGACATATTGTGGGCACCCACACTAAACTAAATTAAATTTCTCCAGTGAGTTCTGCTGCAGGTAGGATCAGACCTCCTAGAAGGTAAAAATTGCAATTTTCATGCTCACATGGTTCCAAAATAGAGGATTTGCTTCAGCTTTGGAAAACGATACAGCCATAGCTGAAAACATGAAATTATTATGTAGATAATAATATTTTTTTTATTCAACTGTCAGAGTCCCATATCTGTAGTCAGATATGGGACTCTGACAGTTGAATAAAAGTCCTCTTCAAAATTTTGCACATCTTTTAGTGAAAATAGCTAAATAAGCCACCATAGTAATACCTGCTGAAAATAAGTTTTCCTAAGTTATAACTAAAGGATTAAAAATCCTATTATTGCTCTTTTCTGTCTGATCTGGATTGCTTTTTGTCTTCCCTCTGAATGGATCTCAATATTTCTGCCCTAATGGTTGCAAATCAGAGTTGTATCCTGGAGAGAGACAGTTCCTGGCTGTCCATCCCCCTCAGGAGGGGAGAGTTCACAGAGATAACACATTATCTTGTCCTCCAGAGGCAAGAAAGGGACTCCAGTTCTGGGCTGGGCTTCTCCACACAAAGAGGGATGAAGGAGGTGCTGGGAACTCCAGAACTGGTGTCCAGCACACCAGAAGCTTTTATTGGGTCTTCCTCTTCTCTCTCTTCCTCGGGCCGCCCACCCAGCTCTGGTTCACTTTCACAAATGTTTAAGCTGTTACGGGGCTCTTGCACCAACAGAGAGCACCCGTGGCCCTTGGAGCCAGCTGCACTGCAGCAAGGCTTGGGAGTAGCTGTGACCCAGGAAAGGGTGAGGGGGGCAGCGTGAGGAGAACATCAAGCCTTCTGTGACAAGGCTGATGAGAGTTTCCTAACAAAAGCAAAAGTTCCTTAATCATTCTCCAAGGTTAAGAGGTTTGTGCAGTATTCCCACGTGCCCTGACCTTCTCTAGTTAGCATGCTGTTGGTATTCCACTTCTGAAATATGGATAAGCTATTCATTATCATCACAGCCATTATTCTTCTGCAAGCCACCACAAAGGAGAGAAGTTGCTCCTTTTCACAGGAGACAAGGTCAATCTAGTCTATCAGTCGACTAAGCCTGAATAATGTATACACTGTTTTTCACAGGAGGCTCTCACAGCTGAGCAGGAGATAAGCAACCCATATCCATAAGGATGGACAGCCAGGAAAGATAACCTCCTGTTTGGAAATGTTTTCACTGTGAGGTATTTGCTACATCTGCTACAGCATCATCTAATGAGTGGGCCTGTGCAGATAGAAACTCTATTCTGTTATCTTTTTATTACAATCCCTTCTCTTTAATAAGGTGGGAGTTGTGGTGCAGTTCGTACCTGACGGTGAAGATAGAGGAAGGGGGATTTCAGAGCACGAAATATTTATTTTATCATTCTCGTGGTTGGTATCAGCAATATCTGTATGCAGTGCCCAGGTGTAGTCAGGTGAAGCTTTTAGGGAAGGTAAAAACTTTCATTAGGCCATCTAAAACAGTAAAAAAAAACCCCAACAGTTTTAAAAAACCCACAGGAGCCTTTCTGGAGGTTAGGGAAAATGGCCCAATTTTGTTGATGTTTCTCCTTAGTCCTGAGGAAGGGTTTGTATGCCAAAAAAGCTTCCCTGGTTTCTGCAGCTGTATCACTTCACTCAAAATACTGTCTCACCTCTCCTTTCAAACTCCCTCAATATATCCTTAGGGTATCATGACACAACAACATCGCTGTTAATTACATTAACTCATCTCACATAATGAGAATTAATGAGAGTTCTGCCATTGTGAAAACAGTCAAGACTGCAGCACAGCACTAAAGACATTCTTAGCATTTTTCTACTTGTTTGATGCTATTTCTATTGCATTTATTAACTTAATTGTGGGACACACAGAGCTCACACACATACAGAGATATCACTTTTCTCTGCCTCTGGTGATGAAGTTACAACTTCATACAATATGAATATGTGAAGTACAAGGATTGCAGTTTCAAGGGGTTTATTTTCCTCCTGTTTTCTCTGTTTGTCTGCCTAAAACCCTAATGCAAACTCAAACGTTTTTGATTTTGGCAGACATATATTGCCATAAAGCCTCAAGCCATTACCAATGGAAATCAAGGGCAAGGGCGAGTTGACTGAATCACTTCATTCCTCAGTGATTAGCAAGGAGTGTACTAATAAAAATCCAATGCCACCAGAACTGCTGGTGTCCTGATATCTGTGCAGTTTGGGATGATGGGTTTGAGGTCAGCAGAAAGTAAAATCCCACTGTAAGCCCACTTGAAGGGTTTGTTTACATCTCGCCCAAAATTCCGCTGCTATCCGTATCCTTATCCCACAGCTTACCCTCAGTCAAAGTGCTACCCTAAAACCATTAGGAGTGATTTCACAGGCAGTAGTGTAAATGATGAAAAATTGTAATTACTGCTCGCATGGACGACAGTAATAAGTCAGGTTTTTTCCTTGGAGTGTTTTAGGTCAGATTTGCTAACTCCATTTAACAAGTATCTCACGATAAGGCTGCTCAGAGTCCAGGAGAGGGAGGGCTGTGGGATGTGTGTGAGAGCAACAAGAGCAGCCTGTTTCCACAGTCTTATTCATGTCAGGTTATTGCTGCTCTAATAATGAAACTGCTGGGAAAAATAAAAGTCTAAAAGAAGCAAAGTGATTATGGAATATCTGCAGTCGAAGAGACAGGACAACCAGGCATTGGTCAAAAATAGGGTAGGCCAGTTCTTTTAAGTTTTGCCTAAAAAGTTGCTCCAAAAAGGGATGCTGCTTTCTGCAGTGTAATTATCTGAGCTTACAAGGCCCTGACTTACCTTCAAGAAGGAAATGAAGACTCTCTGATTTCCTGATAAGTCAGCTGACAGTATTTAAGCAGCAAAATCAAGGGATTTAACCTTGACATAAGTTATACGAAGTAAAATGCGATTTTATATCTACCCATATATTATATCCATCACTTTTCATACTGATACATTTCTTACTAATTGTATTAGTAGAAACTTAAGACAATAACTTAATCTAACTTTTAGAAGCTGAGTAAAACAAATTGCTTTTTTCAGGCCCACAGGAAAACATGAAAAATTTTTTTTAGTTCAGCTGAACTATGTTTTAAAAAATGTTTTTTAATTTTGTCCATAGAAGAACAAGTTCTTCAGACAGTTTTTAAAAGGGTGTGCATAATAATATTTATGGGAAATATGTTGTATTATATTATCAGCCATGTCTATGTGGGCTGCAATGGATAAGTCAAGTTATGTTGAGTACTTCCATGGTCTGGGTGTTCAAACATCCTGATCAAGAAACTTGCTAGATGCTCTTGTGCTTTTGTAATCCTGAAGATCTTTTCCACACAAAAAAAAAATGTCCTCAGCTGGAGGAGAATAGAGCTGGGTTATGAGTCTGGGCAGAGTCAGAAGTCAGAGTCAGACACGCTGCCGTTTTACTGTAGAACTTCGAGATAGTTATTTTCTATTTTTCATTGGAAAAAAAGGCACCTTTTTTTTTCCTTATCAACTCTGCCCATTTGGATAACTATATTCTTAATTAAAAAGAGGATTAGTGCTTTGATCAGTTGTCATTTTATCCCTACCTACAGCATCTGAAGCACTGTTTTCTCCTAAATCTCACAGGAGTTTTCAGGCTCTTAAAGTGACTCAATAAATTCTTGAGGAGGCATCAGGCCGTGCAGGAGGTTTCAATACACTGATTTTTATTTTTTATATGTTTGAATGGTTTCTGAACAGAGGGAAAGCCATGCATGGTTACATAAGAACTGAAGCACACGATAAGGAGAGCAGATGTTTCTGTGACCAGGGCTCAAAGCCGTAATTGCCAGCTGGCATGTTTTTTTTCCTTAATCTGTTGGAGATATCGACTTGCCAGGCTGAAATGTAGAGTTCCTTTGAATCCTGGGAGTATTGGGTGTGTAGCTCATCACTTCCTGTGGAGTGAAATGCTAATTATAAATGACATTCCTCATTATCCATGAAACACGGATGGTTTAAATACTCGCTAATCTGAGACCCCAAATCCAGACTCAGGAATGACAAGATCCAGGTTTTCCTCCACTACTGCTACCTGGAGACAGATTCCAGAGGTTAGAATCACTTAGAAGCAGCAGCACTATTTCTTTTCTGGTCAGCAAAGAGCTTGAAATGCTGTGGCAGGTCCTTGGTTGACCTGACACTGCTGTACAAACCAGATTTATATTTGCCAGCGTCCCCAGCAGTTTGCTATGGATGCAAAAATGGCATTGTTACTTTGGGTATAAATTCCTCTGCGTTTCGGTGCAACAGAAACTTGAGAACGGTATCTGTGCACAACCTGGGCACAGAAAACCCTGCTGAAAAAGTTTAGATGCATACTAGCCTGAGTAGGACAAAGAAAATATTATCCAGCAGCTAGAAGCTGAGATAGGAGCAGAAATTGTGAGAGCCACTGCTGCGGGTGAAATCCTGCACAAAATAACCAAGGCTTTTACTGCAGGCTTAGCAAGCCAGCTTCTTCCCAGCATCTGTTACAAATAGGTGGCTGGGTGTTTGTTGCTACAAATTATATGCTTAGAGACACTAGACAGCAGTCTGTGATTTGGAACAAAACATAATGTGGAAAAGGACACGCAAAAATGCTGTAAGTAGCTGCATGCCAATTTATAGATGTTTATAAGCCTGAAAAAATTGCAGCTTAATGCATCATGCTATACACAGGTGTATTGGAATAATTTACTCTCCAAAAGCCAACAGAAATTCAGTCATGTCATTCCCCCTCCCCCCATATTTATATCATAACAAAATATTAGTAAGGAATTCACAAAGGTTAATTGAAGAAGCCCTGTACATCTTCAGGGAAGGTGGCCAACAGCAATTTCAATTAACTTTGCAGAAACAGACACTTTATGACAGATTTCCCATGTCCATCAGGGAATTTCTCTACAAAGAGAACACCAAACCAGACCAGGTATCTACCAGGACCTGCAGGCTGCCCTAAGTCAGGCAGAGATGTGCCTTGGGCACTCACTTGATTGGCAGAGAAGTAAGGAGATGTTATAGGGGGAGCCTTGCTTAGAGAATTCCAGCAGGGCTGGAACCCAGTCAGCTGTCCAAATTTGTGTTTTTATAAAAAGCCAGTGGAAAACCCACACGCACTTCCTTACCCTTCCAGCCTTGATCCTTTCCCCATCTCTCCCAGGACTACCTTGCTGGTCAGGCTGTGGGCTGTCTCTTTTACACCTACTGAATATTTAACCATTTCAGCAAAGCTCCAGCAAGACTCAAAGAGGGAAAGCAAGTGACTTGCCCCGAGGGCCAGCAATTAGAGCACTCTGTCTGGTATGGCAGAAAGGAGATGGTTGTTTCTAGCCCAGGGAATGTCTAATAATAGTTTATAAAGCAGGGCATTGATCCCAGATTGGACTGTGAGAGTCGATGATCCAGATGTGAGCATTCATAATCCAATAGATACAACGTTCTTATTTCTAAAATTGAAGCAGAGCACAAGCTCAGCTTTGTTTCATATCAGTCTCTTTATCCTCTTGCACGACTGCTTCTGTAGGAGGTAACTGAGCAGCCAGCCGTGGCATCAAATAAAAACACATGGAAATCCATACACCCACCAGCACATATGGCTTCACAAAGCTCAGCCCTTCTCTAGAGGACATTTGTCATACTTAACTGGGAGAGATAAATTGTATTATTCCTTTCAGGTTTTTTGCAGAAACCAGGATGTTATTTAAGCAGTAGTCTGGGTTTATAATCCTCAGGAAATGGCCAGTTAGGCATTTATGGATGATCATCCTGGCATGCCACATTGCTGCATGAAGCAGCCTGGTTATCACTTGTACCTCATACCACTCCCTCCTTTCTTTGCTATATCTTTTAACCCAATGAAAAATAAATTTCTATTGATTGAGAAAACTCAGCTGATGCTCTAACATGAAATTCAACACCCTGTACAAACATTTCATCGATCTGAAAACTCATCTTACAGCAGTCTTTACTTTATCACTCGGTACTATTATTCCTGTTTCACTGCATATGTGTTTCCTTCCTGAGCGTTGTGCTCTTTATTTCTATACAGCTTATGTTATTCAAGCCATACAGGAAAGGAAATAACAATTAAAATTTACAGAAAGAAGCAATAGAAATGGATTGGTCCTAACAGAGAAATCCTGACGGTCCCAATAACTCTCAGGTTTCCTGCAGGGTACACTGCAGGAAAAGTAAAATGCTCAGTGAAGGGGAATAAATGAGTTTGTCTTGGCAGCACACAACTCCATGAGTCACGTTTTTGAAGAAAAAGAAGCGAAACTTTTAGCACATTTAACAACGCAAATCACTGATTCTTTTACTGTATATAGAAACTAATTTGTGACATGAAAATAGCATTTCCTCTTTCATTTCCTTCACCTTCTGCTCCCTGTGAAGCCTTGTCAAGGCAGCCAGTGACTTTCTTCATTTCAAGGAGCATATGATTCCAACCTCTGAGTGTGCCTATGGAATACTGTCATTTGTGGATCATCTTTCTGAGAGTAGTAGCTCTTCTCTGGACTGAATCTAAACTTTGATCCTCCTGTGACTTTTCATTTCTGCAATAATAGAACAGAGTCATAGATTCACAGAACGATTTGGATTGGGAAGGACCTTAAGACCATCCAGTTCCAACCCACCTGCCATGGGCAGAAACACCTTCCACTAGACCAGGTTGCTCTAAGCCCCGTCCAACCTGGCCTTGAACACTCCCAAAGATGGGACACCCTCAGTATTTCTTGGCAACCTGTGCTAGGGCCTCACCGTCCTCACAGGAAA
This sequence comes from Nicator chloris, assembly GCA_013400495.1. Lineage (NCBI taxonomy): Eukaryota > Metazoa > Chordata > Aves > Passeriformes > Pycnonotidae > Nicator > Nicator chloris. Next base: position 27,059 of record WAAE01024453.1, read on the forward strand.
TATTTTCTTCTACCCCTTGCCCTATCACTATAGGACCTTGTGAACAGTCCCTCCCCCCACTGTACCCTTCACACCCATTACAGTGGTGCTGAGTCTCATCCTTGGTCTTCACTTTTGATGATTTAGCCTCAAAAGTAGCTTTACTCTGTGATTTAAACAGGAATGTTGTGCCAGTGTGGACAGACTGTACATCTCCCTCGCACTCATCTACCGGCCTGCCTCAGTTTTTTCTCCTGTAAAATCCCTGTGACTTCCCACTCCTCTGTATTCCAGTGATGAAATCACCTAGGTGGGTGAAAACACAAATGTCTGCAAGTCCTGGCCTGAGTTCTGTTTTGGGACACTCCTCCTCAGCTCTTTACCTTCAGCTGGAAGACTGGATTCTCCAGAAATCTGGCAGGTCCTGGCCTTTTCACAAGGAGGTGTTTCAGAAGTGGGAAGATTTGCCAGGCACAGACAAAAGCTGAGGGTGTGATGGCACTGAGTGTGCTGGTAGAGCACTGAAAGGAGAAATGCAGGGACTGGTCAGACCTCCTGAGCCCTGAGGCACTGTTGGGAGGGATACAGGAATCAATGGATCACAAAGCTGGGCATTGCCTAGAAAAAAGTTTAAAACAAGGTATGTTAGAAACCAAGGAAAGGAAAGAAAACAACATAACTAACCTTTAATTAGAGTATGTCTGACTCTTCTGATACCATTGTTGCATTTCATTTGCTGGAAAATCCCACAAAATTAGGCTGATCAGCAAAAGTAGAACTTTGCACGTCTTCTGGATGAGTATTTGAAATCATAAGCAATTTCAAAAGGGAGGGTGAAAGTCCACTTTCACTTCAGTTTGTCGTTGAAGAATATGCTGGAGGTTCAGATCTGAGCTGGTCTCTCCCATCAGGTTAAAAGCCTGCAATTTAGGTGAACCAAGCTGAATTTGGCATTCCTGGAACGACTATAGTGTCAAACCAAATGCTTTCATGTTGTGTTTGCGGTGTAAATATTAAAAACACCCCAAAAAACAACAAAAAAACCAAACCAAACAGTCAGAATGTTCCCAACCCCATTTGCTGAAGAAACACAAACACAAAAAGGGCACAGAAACACGCAGATCAAAGAAAATACATGAATTCATCAATTTCCCATCAGCCGCATGCTCTCATGCTTGAGTATTGGGCAGGAAATATGGGGGGGGGAGTATTAGTTTTCTTAATTTCACATTTTGTTTTATTTACTTCCAAAAGCATCCTGTGAAGAAATGAGAGTGGCAGAAGGAGAGCTTGAAAGTCAGTAAGCCAGCCCCCTTTTGATGAATGCAGGGATTTGCCTCATGACACAGGAAGACAAATTTGAAGTCCACCTTACAAATCAGGCAGAGCGTGGATGGGAAGCTACCTGGAGTTGGGTGACAGGTGCAATTGTATGAGACTGCTTATCAGAGTTTCTTCCCAATGTGTTGGTCATTTCTCTGTCTCTTCCACTGCTATCAAAACCCTGTGATGCATGTTTCAGCAGAGCCCTGCAGGATCAAGGGAAAACGGACTTGACTCTTCACACCAGCAGGGAATGGCATTACAGGGGCAGGCCCAGGGTCTGTTGTGAACAGATTCCATCAAGGATGTGGGCAGTGAAGAGAAATGCATGAGCTATGGGAGCCTCCGCAAGCTCAGGAATAACAAAAATATAAAGAGCCATTTGGGTTTGCCAAGAGAGATTCTCAAGTTTTGGTACACGTAAGACAATGGTGAATATCCTGACCCATCATTTCTCTGGCTACATTCACTCTGACACTAATGGGACCATGATTTCATTCCTAGACTTTACAGCGAGAGGAAAGAAACAAAAAGGATGACTGTTCCCCATCTGCAGACACTCATCTCTTTATAATAGCTTCATTCATCTTTCTGCAGAGGTCATCTGGTTTGTGCATTTCTCAATATTCCCAGGATTTGGGGGAGGAAGGGACTGAGGGGGAGAAGATTCCATAAGAGAATTCATATTCCATAAAGACCAAGCCTTGTGAGAAGCTGTTGGATGATTCTGACCTTTCACGCTGTAGTATCTTTAGTTCAAACCCCGTGCTGGATTTAGCTGCTGGTGCTCCCACAGCCCAAGCCTGTCCAATTTGCTCTGTTCCAGCTTAAATTAGCGTTTATTATGTCTTCCCTGAGTTATCATATAATGTGCATGTTACTGTTGGTGTTTTACAACAGTTTAGCAGAAAAAAAAATCATCAGTGTTTACAGTAGGTTAAGATGCTGTTATTTCCAGTCTATTAATGGTTTAATGCGTGACTGCTCCCTGATTGTTAACTTGCTCTTGAAAATAATTGCATAATCCCCATGTTATTTCACTGCTATTGACACACCAGGCCACAGATTGTCGTGTTGCCTTCTGTCACAGCCATGTCACTCGGGTGACCTTAATCCCATTAAGAACACGTTCTGAAGTGTGCTGCAAACACTGTTAAAGTCCCTTTATGGAGCCAGGTCCCTTCACAGTGCTGCGATTACCGTCCAGTTTGTCATTTTGTGTCACCTGGCAGGGCTCACTCATGTGGGGCACTCGTAGGACCCTGTCTGCATTTTTATTGGGGTAGCACAAGGTCCAGCAGTATGTTTGGAGAAATGCTGATGCCTCCAGGCCCTGGGGATGGCCACAGCCCAGCCCACGGGCTGGGGAGCTGCGGCTGGGAGCGCTGTTGGCGTTGCTGACCGCTGTGATGGACTATTCCCATTAGAGGCCACTGCAGCTGGATGCAATTTAAAGAAGCCCTGGAGGGCTGCTCTAAACTCACAGCTCCTGCAGTTCTGGGGGATAAGGAAAGCAAAAAATCGTGTTTTGAAGCCATATGTTTCTCAGCTGTCCCCCTGCTTCCCCCAGCACTCCCCAGCATGCCAGGCACATAATCCCCAAGGCACAAGCCAAGCTTTTACACTGAAAACAATTTGGCTAAGCATGGGAGAAAAACCAGTGTATTTGAACTTAGTATATGCTGAGTATAATGTCCAAATCCCCTCCAGCCATATCTCTTGACAGTGAAGCAGAGCATGCAGGATCCACGTGATCCCTCGTGGGTCCAGGGGAACACAGGGGGACAAAACAAACTTTGATTAATATTGGGTGCCAAGCACTAAGCAGAAGGAAAGTGAGTGTTAAAACAGATCATGTTTATTCAGTCTAGCATAAAAGCAGAGCAGCATTAGGCATGGCAAAAGCTACACTTTTCAAAGCAGCAGACCCTCCATGAAGGGGACAAGGCTCCTATTAAAGGCCCCAACCAGCTAGAAGTTAAATGCATGAAAAGCAAATTTTTGGCTTTTGGAGGTGAAACTTGCTGCTGGCATGAACTGATGAAAAGCAACTCTTAAAGCCCTTGCTTGTACAGAGCAGGTCCATATCCCAGCATGCCTGTTCTCCTCTCCGCTGTTCTCCTTTAAAAGGTTTCTGGCTTCTTTATAAAAACAGCTGACAAAGATGCTGCAGCCTGCTTGCACTTTGTATTATTTCTGTAATTATTTGTATTATTAAATTCTGTGGGCGAATGGTTAGCAGCAGCACCAAGTTTTTCCTCATCAACTTGGGCTGTCATTTAAAGCTTTCAAAATTAACAGCCTCATTTTCTTCAGTTGAAGCAACAAACAAAAACCCCAGGGCAGAGGAATACTTCCCCTGATAAAAACAGGCTCCACACACACATATTAAAAGCATCTCTCCACACCTTCTGTTCTAGATTAAAGCTTCACATTAAGTTTATAACCCCACCTGCAAAATTCTTGACCTATCTTTAACACTAGATTTGGGAAAAAAAGGGAGAGGGGAAGAGAAAAGGTTAGTAAGAGGTTGAATAGATTTATTTCCTTTGTAGACTTGTCACACACTGAATGACCAATACAGTGGAATCCTCCAAATATCCAGGGATGTTGATCTGTTATTGCATTTCTTTATGTTATGCATTTCATGATGGGTATGATATTTGATGTTGACACAAATAGGCCAAGAGGAATCAAGAATGCAAACTCCTCAGGTACTTTCCAGCTGCTTCATTTCCATTTTTTAAAATGGGCACACTTTTCTTTCTTTTTGTCAAACGTTCTCCTCCTACGGAGCTCTGAAGTCTCATGTATGGTTTACTGACATTATTTCTCTAATACTCTAAATGACTGAACCTTGTTCGTTGGGGGAAAAAAATACAAAAGGCGAAAGCTGCTTGCTAAGCATCTGCTGACCTGTATTTGGTCAATGAACACTCCCAGGACATAGGCACAATGTTCCCGTGTCTTAAAATGCATGCAGATCAATATCGCAGTCTGACAAAACGAAAATAAAAATGGACTTAAGGAATTTATTTTGACTTAGACACATCAGCTTTGGCATGTTACACCCCTAGCATTAGGAAGCAATGGAAACGATGAGGAGGTGTGTCACCCAGCATGCACCACTTTGAAAATTCACAAATATGTGCTAAGCTGATGTCAAGCTTTGACCAAGTTTCAACTGAACCGATGCCAATTAATGGGTTTGAGTGGAAGCCATGTAAAACTCAGTGGTTTAGACTGAATTTGGAGGGTCTCCAAAAGCATAACAATATCTAAACCAGCAATAATTTCAGCAAAGCCAATGGAGTTCCGCCCCTGTGAGATGGAGCATGGAAATCCGATGGAAGGGCGATAAACGTCTACAGGCTAAAAAGCAGCAGGAGATCCCACCCTTCTGCTTCCACAGGCCAAACCTGTGTAGCTCTGCTAGGTAGTTACTGCTCCCATCTGTCAGCAGGCTCCTTACCTACTCCTCACTTTTGTTCAGCTCCACTTCCTCAACAGGAGCTCTATGGAAAAGTTTCGGGAACTGTCAGGATGTGTTCTCCCAGGATAAGAGGTGTTCTTACAGAAATGGTGGCGTCATCTCCACGTTTTCTGAGAAATGTTTATAACAGAAAAACATCTCCTGGCCCATTCTGGAGTGCTCTGTGCCTTTTGCCTGTCTCCTGGAAGACAGAGGGATGATTGCAATGAAGCTTTTACCTGCAGCTCACAGCATCCATCTCAGCAGAGCTCAGTGGTAACAAAACTTCGGGTAGTACTCTGACAGCCTGTGTCAAACAAGTTATCAGCCTGCATAAATCTTTTGCATGAAAAACAGGCACTTTGGGGAAATCGTTGTCAAAAACTGCACTTTTGATGACAAGCACTTTCCAGAGAAATACATTGTTTTTAGGGAGTAACATTTGAATATATCTAGAGGTACAATCTCTCAATATACAGCACACAAATATAACCACATGGAGACAACATCTAATATCGGAGGAACAATTTTAACAGAGAATCTGAAAGTACAAACCATTGCTTCAGGCAGTTTTCTCTGAACCTAGTAAAGCAAAGACTGCACCAAAAAAAGGACTCTGAAACAACGCTGAAGAGGCACACAACAAACTTTATACAGACCAACTTTTTAAAATCATGATACAGACCTTTCTGAATTTCAGGTTTTGCATCTAAATAGAATGCAGAGTTTCTAATTCCATTCCATTTCATTTCATTTCATTTCATTTCATTTCATTTCATTTCATTTCTATCCAAGATCTATCTGTTTTGTTGTATCAGGGCTTAAGTCTTTGAAGAACAGAAATACTCATGCAGGGTTTGGAAGTTTTCCCCTCTGAATTTGAAAGCACCCTGAGAAAGTAAATCTGAAAGGTACAAACTATCCTACCTATTTCTGTTTTCCCTTTCTCCTTTATTTTAAGGAGAAAAGACCTTAAAGATGGCAACTTTATTACTGACTGAAATTGGAATTCTGTTGACTTTTTCTGTCTTCAGATTTTCCCTGACCACTTTAATTATTCAGTTGCACGTTCCTTGTGAAAATAAACACAGGGCTGGCACCCAGGATACATGGGTAGCAATTGGGCTCAGGTTGCTGTGCAGTGCACAAATCTGAGCTGTAGTTAATCATCTGAGAAATATCACAGGATCAGACAATTCCAAACTGCTAGAGGTGTCAAACACGTAGGACCGCGTCGGCATTTGGCATAATGTAATTGCATTCCAGGAATTTATCTTTTACTGTGTTTTGATTGTTTAACGTTATTCTAAGCTAAAACTTTTCCCACCTCTCATACCAATCCAGCTTTGCATTTTTTATTGGGTGCTATCTGAATAACTGACTAGGGGAAAAAAAAATTGAAAGATTATGTGATTCTTTTTCAGATCCCTGTGAGCCAGAGATTTTTTTTTTTTTTTCATTTTTGGAAGTATTCATTTAATTTATTAGTTATGAAAATTCTGACCTAGATACAGAAGCAAATAAATCCTTCATTCTCTCCCTGGAACATGTGAGGCTGCCCTCTGGACTACCCTCAGCTGCAGCTTTCCAGTAGCAAGGGTGAAGCCTGCGCTCCCTCTGCCTCATCCGAGTCATCTCCTCAAAAGCAAGGAGGGGTGGCAGCTCAGCTGGAGTGGCTTTCTGGTCCTGGTGGGACTGGGCAGAGCTGAGAAGGCAACCAGACACTGAGTGTCCTACGTGCCACAGGCTGGGAGATGCTCTCAAAGCAAGCCCAGATGCCATTTCTGCTCACATGCCCCCTCACAAGCCTTCCCTCCCTATGAAAGGACATGTGTGGCTTGGGAAAAGCGTTCCCCACGCCAGCTGTAAGCAAGGGAACTTCTTGTTGTGTCACAGCCTGACAACACTTGGGTTTATTTGTGTTTCCTGGGCAGTACAGGAGAGGCTGGGACCAGAACAATCTGGGGCCCCTGGGCACTCCTAGGCACAAGAAAATGCTCTGACAGAGCCCACAGATGTTGTTTCTCCTGTGCAAATGACTGAGGCTTTGCTCAGGTCCAAAAATCTGTGCTGTAAGATTACATCTCTACCTGGTCTTTATCCTCCAGAAGTTTTCCATAACATCCTCCAAAACGGGCTCCTCCCATGTAGCCATCTTTCTGTGAGCAACAGAAGAGAAGGGAGGAAGATGGACTAGTGACAGCAGGGGGGAAAAGAGGACAAATCAGCTTTTCACAGGCTTCCAGCCTGATCTGTTTGCTGTGTTACATTTCCCTCCTCTGTTGTGAGTTGTTAATAATCCAACCTCTGTTTAAAGGGCATCTGGATCCCCATGGAAGCAGATAAGAGTTACAGGTGGTGCGTGGCTCCACACAGCCTGGGAGCTCGGAGGAGAAGAACAATGAGAGGGGAAGAATGAACTAAATGCTTTTAGATACCTATGGAAAAGAGCAGTCACTTTTCCCATTCAGTCCCACATCAATACAGACTCCTTTCCTCAGGGAATGAAATGCTGGAGGAGGAAGAAATGAGCAATAACTTTAATCAGCTATTTATGCCAACAGCACTCGGTCTGAGATGAATATTAGGAAGGGCTTGGCTCCCTTTGAGGGTACCCGAGGCACAAGGCCACGCGACGTGCCCAAACCATGGAACAGCAGCCTGCTGGCACCCTCCTCTTTGTTATTCCTGATGAGATAATCCCAGAGAGAGGAGAGAGGCGAAGGAGAATTTCCACACCAGACAGAACCACCCCAGCTCATTCTCCTGGAGCTTACAGGAAGAATCAGAACCCAGGTGAGCAGGATGCCCTGGTTTCTGGAAGGGACCTGGAGATGTCCTGCCCAGTGTTGGGGGTAGGGGCTCCAGAACCACGCCCAGTGCTCCTCTGGCATGCACAGACTTTCCCACTGGTTGTAACCTGTCTTCCTAAGAAGAGCAGATCTTGTAAGGAGCACCAGGCTGCTAGATGTGAGCCAAGTTTCCCTGATGCTGAGTGTTTAAGTGGGGCTGAAGACGTAAAGGTGGCCCTCCAACTCAGTCTAAACAATGAAACTAAACAAAACACTATTTTAATATAACCACAAAATACATCTGTAAGTGCTAATACTTTATTTAAAACCTGCTGAAGCATCAGTGCCTTCATATTTAAGCATAAGAAACAGCTCAGGCTATGGGGAAGGGAAATGTATGCTGTGGACTTGGAAGTCATGATGTAACAGTTGGAGTCAATGATCTTAGAAGTCTTTTCCAACCTAAACAATTCTGTGATTCCAAGAGAGGACTGGACTTGCAACAAGGGGCATCAGAATCTGTCCCTGGGAATGACTTAAGGATGGTCCCTACACTGTCTTCTCAGTGACCTAAACATTTTATGCTGTAACTGGGTCAAGTAAATAGCTGTGACACTTTTCCATGAGGGAAAGCATGGATCAGGGATGAACTTTGGCCACGAAACCTTGTGTGCCATTAGGCCATGAGGAGCAGCACTGCGAAAAACAACCTATACCTAAGCTACATTACCAGGAAATTCAAAGTCAAAAGCTGTTGGGTCTTTGCAATGGATTAATGGACCAAATACCAAGAGAAAATCTTGGTGACAAATCTGTGCTACAACAGCAGTCATAGTTCCTTTTCTGAAGATTTGGTTTGCCATAAAAAAGTACCATAAAAGCAGTATATCTCTATGTGTTTAGGCAATAGGTAGTACAGACCAAAGTATAAATATGTCTCAAAAGGTCTAAATGCAAGGAATAGAAGGAAAAGGAAAAGGATTTGCTATTGGAGCCTCACCTTCTAAATATAGCTCAGCCTGCAGAAAAGAGCTTTAACATCTGCCAAACTCTAAATTTAGGAGAGTGCCAGGGCATGTCCATGCCTGTACATCTTGCATATGTGCACTGTGATGGGAAAAGGAGTGCATGGCCAATTAGCAGCTTACAGTGAGCTCTGCAGAGCTGAACTGCAGCATTATCCTGAGGCAGAACCATGCCCTGCTCCTCTGCACTTCCTTACCCAGAGAGACATTTCTTCAGCCCAGAACCTTTCCTGGAGGGTCTCCAAAGTAAAACTGAGTGAAGTGTATAAATGCCCTACTGACCTGGCTGGGTATTAATGGCTTTTTACAACCCTGCAAGCACATTCATCTCGCTATGGTGAATTCAAAGCTGCACCGGAGGCTCAGCAACCAGGGCCAAGGTTACAGAAATATTAGCTCTCCAACTCATACACAGGGGAGAAGATGAAGGCTCAGGGAGCCTCTGACAGGAATTGTCTCATTAAAAAAGCTTTTAAAATTTCATTCAGCATTTTTATTATTATTATTATTTTCATTTGGATGTGCTTCGAGTCCTTCGAAGGTGGAAAAAAGCCACAATTAAATTGTTTCAAACTACATCGAGCACTACGTGTGCCATTGGAGATGAAAAGGCAATCCTGTTTAACCAGAATTCTTCCATCATTCTCATTCTGTGCAACCAAAGCATTAAAATTATTTCCTTGCCATCCATTCACACTGCTGTGTTAGGCTTTCCTAGTCCTTTGTTTGGGATGAGGAAGTGAATCGCACAAATAATGGTGCTCTTCAAAAAAGAAAATGTACCAGTGTGTACATTGCTGGATTATCCTGATCTTCTGCAGGTTTAGATGAGAAAAAGCCCCACAGAGCTCAGGTCATCACATGGAAATGCAATCAATATGCAATGTACAATTTACGAAGTGACAGCCAGGGTGTTGCAATAGCCACACAGCGTCCCGGTCGATAGCGTATTTTAAATCCCTCTCCTCTGTGAGGAAAGTTGGTGCCCATGAAAGCAGGGTGTCCTAGGTGTGATCACACCTAAAGGCTTCACAAGGCATGTGCTATTTTTAGCTTGGTTTCTCCTTCATTCCTCTTGTACACGCTGCCTGTTGTTCTGCTGCTCCGCATCCTCCAGGTGACTTTGAGGCTGCAATGCGTTGATGACAGAGCCATTTGCTGGGCTGGCTTTAAATCTGCCTTGTCCCACCCCGTTTGAGCTACAACAGCCACTGAGAGCCCGTGGTCACGGTGAGAAAATGGGAGTGGTTCAAAAGCATTTCTCCCATAAAGCACGAAAGAGACGCTAGGAGGGAAAAGAGCTCGTTAAGACGAAACGCCGCATTCAGAGCAACGAAAGTTAAGTGTGGTGTTGATGTGCTGGTTTGTGGGCAAGGAGAAAGGCAGACTACTGTTGTGGCGACATTTATTGTCCTGAAAAGAGGCAGAAAGGGGCAGTAGCAGCGTGATAGCTGCATGGAAGGTGTTGTCTCCTTGGTACACTCTTTTTCTCCCCCTGGTAGGTGCAGATGTGTAGGAGCAATTCCATCTGACACAGACAGCTGGGCACGACCCTGGCAAAAGCAAGGGACCCGTGGCCTCACAGTGTTCATGTCCCCAAATTATCAAACAGCTTCTAGCAGACCTGTCTCCTTTTCTTTCTTTTCCTCTCATCCTTTACCAGGCCTGGTCCACCACACTGGAGGGGCAGTGCCCAATCTGCCACTGAACATTCCAGAGGGCTCAGTGCCTTTTCCCTGCACAACCAAGGAGCCAGACTAGGAGAAGTCTCCTCCATCCATCCACAGGAGATCCAGACTGAAGGAGTAATGCTAACTATGGCAAAAAAAAAAGGCATTTAACCATAAACTTTGCTGTTAAATTTCTCACTTGTCATCTGCTCTTGAAAAGGGGGCTCATCAGACACAAGTGCACTTTTTTAGACATGCACAAAAGTTACACCTTCAAAGACTTTTGATATAGCATCATCTCTTTGCTGTAAATCACCTCTTATCAAAATGAGCTACTAATTACATTTGCTTTCCTAACAGCAACTTTACTCCTCAACATGATAAACATCTTGCCACTTCTGCATAACCTATCTTTTGGCAAATATGCTGCTTTTTTGAGCAGAGCTTTTGGGAAAACCGGGAATGAGAACACCTCCCCCAGCCCCATCGTCTCATCCCCCAGCATCACTATCTCAGGATGCAGAGACAGGATCAGCCTGTGAGCTGGCTTAGCACTTTATTGCCCTTCAAACTATAGCTGGACTGCCTTAAATTATGTCAAAAACACCAGTTCCCAGAGACAAAAATATGAGCAAGACTCACGGGGCTACGCAGAAGCTCCATCTATGTCCTTTGCTTGTGCCCCTTTCCGTAAAGAAGGGAGGATGGATGTGGAGGCTGGCTGGCTCCAAGCCTCCTGTGTATTCATCCCCTCATCAGAGAGAGACTCAGCTGGCCCTGGGAGAGCTCCTGCAGCGCCTTGGTGCTGCCGAGGTGTGCAGAGCTTCACGGCCCTGCAGGTGAGGTTGGCTACGAGCTCACATGGACGTGAACTTCTGCTGTGGGTGGGAAAAACGTCATTTTTGTGACTCTGCGGGTGCTTGTTGTTTATTTTGTGCGCAGTAACAAGGGCTCTTGTGAAGTTCAAGGCATAAGAATTTACAGCAGTGCATTAAAGCATCGATGGTCAAGCACTCAGAGCAGAGCTGCCCTTGCTGAAGGGCTCCCAGGTCTGTGAAACACAAATTGCCCAAACAGTGGTTCCTCAGCCCTCCCCTGTGCCCCCACCCCCCCAGCTGTACCATGGAGATGGAGGAAATTGGGGAGAATGCAAGAAAGGTTTGGAGTGCCTTGCCAAAACACTAACAGCTTTATTCCTAGATGCTCTGTGGCTTTACCTCATGTATTCATTGTTAACTTTCAGCATTGGCTTATTATAGAGAATGTCTTGAGGGCTAAATTTGGAATTGCTGAAGCAAGAAAATTCTAAAATTGCAATTGCAGCCTACTGAAACATTGGATTTGCTCTCTAATTAAAATTTCTCATATAAACTTGAGCTACTTCAGCATGCAGAGCATTTTCCCTCTCCCTGCTTAATGTTTATACATTCAGCCTCTGCAGAAGATTAATAAAGTTTTCTTTTAGGAGACCACCCCATTTTAATTGCAGCATGGTCTTTTTCAGCTGTAGTCTGTGTGGCCACAATGGTTTGGGTGTCTCCATCTCCAAGTGACATAAATTTTCTGTAGTGCATGGGATTAGGAAGTTTATATATATTAAGGAGTTCATATACATTAAGGAGTTTATATATATTAAGGCACTACTATATATGTGGGTGTGTATTCTATGAGTATATATATTTGCATTTCTATCTATATACACAAACACATATGTATGCAATGTTCATATTATTTATAACTAATATGAAGACCACACCTGGGCAATAGAGAAACTTTTTTTTCTCCTTTATTTTTTTTTTATGTTTTTTTGGTTTTTTCTGTCCAGAAGGGGGTTTGTACCTGCTGTGAATGCACTCCCCGTGTGCAGCTGGATCTCCTTCTGCAACAAAAAAGAATGACACTCTTCTCTGCTAGTGATGCCACAACTGTGATTCACATCTATTTATATTCGATCTTGTCTTCTGTCACCGGTGTCAGACTTTAGCCTGCCCTTCCCCCTCCCCTTTCAGGCTGCCTCAGTGCTGGTTATTGCCATTACAGATGGCAGTGTGAGGCTGTGTCAGGCAGCACGAGAGCAGCCAGAATTAAAGGGCTTAATGAACTACCCGTGCCACCAAGGGCTGCCTTCGCTGTGGAGGGAAGCGAGGGCTCCTGGAGATCAATTAAAACATCCCTGCTGCAGAAAGATTATAGGAAGGGTGTTTTAAGTGAGGAAAGGAAATATCTGCGGGGAATGTATGACTCCAGGCTTTGGTCTGGAGGAGCGAGATGAAGCACTCGAGTGGTTTTGCAGACATCCACAGCTGTTGATTAGGGATGTGCACCAAGGCCATCCGGTATCGGCCGAAGCAGCAGAATGAAGTCAGCGTCGTTTCTAAATATATTATCTTCGTACAGTAATGCATAGCCACAAAGAAAAAAATAAAAAAAGGATGAGGTTTTAGAAATAAGAACTGCAGAAGGACTCCAAGGGCATTGTGCAATTAAGAGTGCTGAATCCTCCGGCTATTATTTGAGCCGCTCTGGAGTGGAAGCAGCAGAAAGCTGATGAACTGTACTGGTCCTGTCACAATACAGCTCTGTCCATAGTTGATACATGTCCCCCTTCCCAAAAATTCCTGGATGGTGACATTTTATAGCTAGGCTTGCAACACGGATTTCAGGATTTCAATTCTGTATGCAGGAACGCATCATGGAATCACGGAATTGTTTGGGTTGCTAGGGATCTTAAAGACCCTCTCATTCCAACCCTCTGCCATGGGCAGCGACACCTTCCACTAGAGCAGGTTGTTCAAAGGCCCATCCAGCCTGGCGTTGGACAGTTCCAGGGGTAGGGCATCCACAGCTTCTCTGGGCAGCCTGTTCCAGTGCCTCACATCGCTCATTCACGTGTATTTCATACATCCTCTGTGGTGACTGCTAGTACTCTGTCAGCTGTAAGCTTTGGGAGGCAAAGAGTCTTGCTGTCAGTTTGTTTATCTGACACTAAGTGGCACCCCAGCAGTTATGGAAGTGTTCCTGGAGGTAACTCAGAAATGTTTGTCTCCAGCAATCTCTGCTGAACTCTGAGTGCTCAGCAGAAGCCCCTGGCTGTGAAATTTTACGTTGTTTCCCAACCCATGACAACTGATTCGGATCCTGATCCCAGTCTGGACAGGAGCACAAGCATTTCTGACACATCCCATGTTCAGTCTGAGATCTAGAAATGCTTGTGTAGATAGTCTGGGACATCATTGTCTGGCCACTAGAAAATCTCCACTGCCCTGATTTCCTAACAATGCAAAGGAGACTTGCTCTGCTTAAGCCAACTTCAATTTACGAAAGCTTATCCTGAGCTTGTAAGTACAAAATTACCCTTTTACTGGAGAGAAGAGAGTGAAAAACACCACCATGATTGTTTTCATAAATAATGAAAGCAAAATCTCCACCACGCACTCAGCAGTGAACTGTTTTTATCTGAAAGAGAGGAAGATTTGGTTGGTGAATTCATCGCTATAGGAGACCTATAAGGCCTGTCAGAGACACAAATAAAAATGCAGCCAGAACACACAGGAGGCAAGGCAGAGGAAACAGAGAAAACAGAACCTGTTATTTTTAACTGCCATTAATATTACAAGAGGGACTGTGACAAAGGGAGCAGCTTCAGAATTCAGAGTAGTGTTCTCTTTAATGCCAGTAAAATAGTATGTAATGAGAGATGTTGTATCAAAAATAACACAAAATGAAGGCAAGGACAGATATCTTATTTAGAAAACCACAGAATGAACTATATAAAAAAATATTATTGTGAGACTATGAATAAAATCTTGATTTAATACAAATAACAGACATTCCTGTACGTCACGTTTCAGGCTCTTAGTTCTACAAGAGCATAAATATTTCCAAGAAGAAGAAGTGGTTTACTAAGAAAGACAAGCCACTGAGCATTTATTTCTCAACTTGGATCCCCCAAACAGACTCATTTACTTCATAGTGTTGATTGGGATGACAACTTGCAGTATCAAAGATGCTTTACAAAATATTTGCAAAGAATAAAAAGAGAACACAATTCCCATCATCTTCGAGCTTTGATAAAGAGGCTGTTCAAAAATTCAGATGCTAATTTGGATAAGTGGCACCAAAACCACCTGCATATGTTTACTTTCTTTGTGTGTGGAGAGACGAAGAACATAACTAGGATCATGTCATCTGAACATAATTTCAAAGCCCCAGATGTCCCTGGAAAATGCTACCAACTGGAGTCTGGCAAGGATTTCACCCAGAGAAGTTAACACATAAATGGTGTCCCCTTCCCTGCTTTGTGTGCTTTCTATCATGCAATTTAACAACTTCTTGTTGAAAGGACTAAGACAGAGCAGAATCCAAAATTTACTGATGCTGTAAGCATTTCCTAAAAGATTCCCCCAGAAGCTGTGTTCAATCAAAGTTGATCAATCTTTCTATCTGTCATAAAACAGCTTTTGATAACAGAAGCATCTGCTACACCTTTCTTTCCAGCTACCTTTCCTGAGACATTATTCTCCCAATGGGCTGTTCTTCCCAAACTCTTGTGATAATAAATCTAATTAATATCACGAGGCTACAGGAAAAAGGCAGTATCCTATCCAATAATCACAATTACATAACTCAAGTATAAGCCAGGCTGGAAAGAAGCAAATATTCACAGTAGATTTGTTCACAAACCATCTATTGATGAAAAGATCACAATAGTTAACTGCGAATATTAATTTACAGGCTATCTGTGAGCACACGGACAAGGCTAATTAAAGATGTTTATCTCCTGAATTACTTGCTCATCTCTGGTAATTCCTGTTCTTACTGTCAAACAAAACAGTTGTACAGACAACTTCCTAATTTCAGGCCACTCCACTGTAAAAATTATCAACCTGATGTCTGGCATGAAAACCACAATGTTTTATAAATACAGCACTTTTAAAACAGGAAAACAAGTGCTTCTGAATGAAGCAGTCCCTCCCCTAGGCTCCCATTTCTGAGGTGAATTAGCATTTATTAGCATAAGCATTTGTGCTGGCCACTCAATTGGATCAGGAAACTGATCTGGATTAAAACAAACTTTGACAAGAAAAATAAAGTTTCAGCATGGATTTTTAAGGATTACCTCCATGTCTCCTGGGTGAGGCACTTGAGTCTCTTGAAAGTGTCTATCTACTTGGAAGGAAGAAAAATTCTGATTCTGAAATAAAAGTAACAAACTTAAACCTCTTGCAGAGAAGAGTTATTATTTTCCAGCTAAAATGTGCTCAGATTTCAATAGTTGATATTATTTTCTTCCATAGCTTTGTAAACCTGAAACTCCAGCAGACTCCCAATTTCCTAAGGGTATGCCCATGGGGGAATTCCCTGGACAGATGAGCTCTTCCCACATTATCTCAGCTCTGCCCTAGCAGAGGGAAGCAGCCAGAGAGATGGGATTACAGCTCAGCCTCTCCCTGTCCCTCACGGCCTCTTGCCCCAGGAGTCAGGCAGGTAAACCCAATTTACAACAGCCCCAAGGCAGTCCATAATTATCACAGAGGCCATCCCAGACTCCAGACACTGCTGATGTGAGAAAAGCAAGGAGGTGGCCATCAGACACCTTTCCCTTTCTGCTCAGGAGGAGGTTCATTATTTCTATGGAAGCACTCTAAGTTCTGGAGCAATGACCCCATAAATGGGAAACACTGAAGTGAAAATAAACCATAACTACGTGTTGGTTTTTTTTTAAATGCCGATTCTCAACAAGGCTATGAATAGCATCGAAGAAATCAGTAAGGACAGAGCACTAATTCCTAAGTAACAAACCATTTCTATGTGGTATTAGTTTCTGTGAACTTCTTCATATAGACAGACTTAAGGGTCACTTGTCTTTTCTAATTTTTTTCTCGTGTGGGATCTAGATTTAATATGCTTTGAAATATAAATAGTAATGAGTTCATAAAAGATGCAGAAATGAATGAGAGTCAGAGAGGGAAACATAAGGAGAGGATTCAGGGTGATGGAAAAGTTGGTAATTTCAAAGTGACATAGAGTTGGGCTTGACAGCAATAGCCCCCTAAAAAGAAGAAAAATTCCTTTCAGAGAAGGAAGTTGATGAAAATGGAGCTCAGCACAAGGCAAAAGCAAGGCAAAAGCCATTGCAGAGAATAATTCAAGGCAATGTGAGACAGGCCAGAACTTTTAGCTTGTGGACTCCAAGCCCCAGCACTGGAGGGTTGTGCCTGTTGTTCTCTCAGTGCCTTTTTCTTCTGTCAGTACCTTTTTTTTCTGTTTCTGTTTTAAGCCTCCCCAAGGTACAATCCCTTCTGGGCACTTCTCATGCAAATCTTTCTATGATCAACTAAAGTTTCCCAATAGGAAATGCTCATTTCTGCACAGTCAAATTTGGAAAAATTCGGTTTGTTAGCCATAAATATATTCCGCTGCACTATCTGGAGTATTCCACTCCCTAAGTTCTGCATGGCCTATATGCAGCTATGAAGACATTCCTTAGAGATATTGCTACAAAAATATATTCCGTTTCTGCGTTTGATTTTTGAAATCAAGTGAAAGAAAATCTTATTTTATTATTGAACATGTTACTGAACTAGTTTTCCCACAAATGGCATGCCTAACCCTGTGTTAACTGTGTTTCCTAACCCAACCCTTAAACTGGCTAAAAAAGGAAATGCCTGTCAGCACCACCCATTCACCTTCTCTCGCTTTCCCCATGACCACAGCTGGCAGATGCCAACAACAGGCAATATCTGGGGATTATTTTGCATTTTACACACAGTTCCCAAGTGGATCTTTCTCCCTTTCCCTCATGCCCAGGTAAAACTCCCATTCGTATCATCCTGGTCAGAACGTTTCACTGCAAGGTTAAGGCACTAAAATCAATACACCAATTTTTCTCTTCCACCTGGAGTATGAAGATGTGGGATACCAACTCCTCAGTGTTATCCCAAGCCATAAAAATAGAAGAACCTTGCAAGGAGGGAGTTAGGAGGGGTTTGTTGGGGTTCTTTATGTTTGCTTTAGGGCTTTAGTTTTTTGTGGTTGTATTTTTTTTTTACTTTGGAAAAAAATCTCTGTGCATGAAAGATGGTGATTGGAGATTTGAGGAATATTTTTTAACCCAGCTAATGTAAAAACAACATTCATTCTGCATCAAATCAAAGATAATTCTTTTAGCTCTGCTAGGATGTTTACATACACTGGAGGGATTTAATTTTACGTTACAGTGTGAAATGCTATAAAGAAATACTTCCCATATCTCTCCTAAATTAATTTCTTAAATTTAATTGTCTTCTATTAAGCAAAATAGGAGTTCATTACTCACTTTTTTGATATCATCCTTTGGTTTATATTTCTTCTCTTCTCTTCTCCAAATGTCACAAATATTAATATTTTAAATTGCTTCTAACATAGAAGACCCCTGTGTCTTTAATCATGCTCATTTCTGGATCTGTTTAAATTCTTCTCTTTTTTTTCAGTCACAGGACATGACTGAAATTTTAATGCTGTCTGCAAAATTGTGTGCCACTGCTTCATCACATTGTAATGACATTCTGCTATCATTTGGCTTTGCTGTCTGTTGTTATGCACCCAGAAAAGGTGTCTCTATGTATCCACAGTCGCATAATAAATAAAAACATCCCCCCAGAAATGGAAAATGTTCATAAGGAACATTTGCAGGGGAGAAAGAACGCGCAGGCAGCAAGCAGTTTTGTCACCCTGAAGATGCCTGTCTGTTCAGGCTTGAAGCTCAGAGCTGAAGGAATTGCTCAATACAAATTTTTATAAAGCCACATAGATTAAATGTTACCAGCCTGGCACCTGCCACAAAGACTGTATACACCAGTGGATGTTCAAGATGCTGCTCCAACACACTGAAGGAGCATTGGCTCTCCTGCCCAAGCCCTTTGCCTCTGGGTCGTTAAAGAAGCTTAAGATAAAACAACCCTGACACAAATTATTTTGCTAAACCTCCACTCCTCTGTGAGAATTGCTGGCTGCTGCAGCAGGGACCCCTGTGAGCATCAGGCTGGGCAAGATCTCACTCAATGATTGGTCTGGGCAGGTTCATCCATGGCCAGTCCATGGGAGAAAGCTGCTCCATAGGCACCACTCCCTCTGATCTGATGCCAGGGACAATCCTTTTATTAAAGAGGGGTTTTGAAAATGAACATTTCTTTTGGCCCCTGCTGAAATCGATAGATGGTTTCTGTTCTGTCATTAGGGACTGTGGGAGAGGCAAGACCCAGCTCCTGAATAGATAAATGCTGAAGCAAGAGAAGATTCAAGGAGTCCAAATTAATTTCTCCACCCCAGGAGTCTGGGAATTGCCTTGCCTTCCTGTCAGGAGGTGTTACAGGGCATCTGGCAGCACAGCCACCACTGCACATCAATGCAGGAAACGTGGGGGAAGAGTGAGGAGACACTGCTGGGGGGAGGATGCTCTTGTCTTTGCCTGATATGGCATCACAGACTCATTTAGGTTGGAAAAGACCTCTAGGATCTTGTCCAACTGATAACCCAGCACGGCCAAGTGCAGCACAGCCGTGTCCCCAAGCACCACACCCACACAGACCCCGCACATCCGTGGGGACTGTCTTCAGTTTAGGCTGCTGCTCAGAAATTACAGACAAGGCAATCTAAACCTTCTCTTGCACATGATTTCTGTTTCTGCTCCATTCAATTATGAGAGCCTGCCCCATAACCTCACAAAGTAACAACTCCTATTTGGCCTGACAGCCAAGGGCATTTCTTGACTTCTAAAATACAAAAAGGCAAAGCTCCCAGTAATACTTTTTTCTATTTTCTTACAAAAAAATTCTTAGAGTTTGGACTGCTGCAAAATATGCTTTTCATTAGCTTTATCTCTTTGAGAAACTAATGAAACTATAGAGGCATCAGATTTCACCAGATGCCAGCCAAAAGTACGGTTTCCCAGCCCAGCTGAAAAAATGAAGTGGTACCAGTGAGTGCACCTCAAGGCAAACTGTTTTAAAGCTAATTTGTATGGGAAGAAACTGCACAATTACAATTGTTCAATTAACAGCCCAACAATTAATAGCACCATTGATTCACCACCAACAAAAAAAGATACAGTTTTCTGTAATTCCAACAGAGCGAGCAATTTTTATTGGTGTGGGAACTCTTGACTCATTTTGAGCTAATTATTTTCTGTCTTGAGATTCTCCCATCAGTCTCTTTTTGGCACTCCGTTTCAGGCAATATGATGTCTGTAGCAAAAAAAAAGGCTGCCAAAAATTGCAATTGGAAAAAAATCCCTACTCCTTTTAGAGAAAATGACTCAGCAAATTCTGCTCTTTTGATTATTAAAAATCCTCTTTTCAGAAACCCACTACCTCACAGTAACTTTAAACTACCTGACAAGAAGTTTTTACAAGCTTGGTGTTTGGGAACGACCCAAAGGGTGACATTTTGTGTGACAGGGCTTAATATTTTTGNACTCATTTAGGTTGGAAAAGACCTCTAGGATCTTGTCCAACTGATAACCCAGCACTGCCAAATGCAGCACAGCCGTGTCCCCAAGCACCACACCCACACAGACCCCGCACATCCGTGGGGACTGTCTTCAGTTTAGGCTGCTGCTCAGAAATTACAGACAAGGCAATCTAAACCTTCTCTTGCACATGATTTCTGTTTCTGCTCCATTCAATTATGAGAGCCTGCCCCATAACCTCACAAAGTAACAACTCCTATTTGGCCTGACAGCCAAGGGCATTTCTTGACTTCTAAAATACAAAAAGGCAAAGCTCCCAGTAATACTTTTTTTTATTTTCTTACAAAAAAATTCTTAGAGTTTGGACTGCTGCAAAATATGCTTTTCATTAGCTTTATCTCTTTGAGAAACTAATGAAACTATAGAGGCATCAGATTTCACCAGATGCCAGCCAAAAGTACGGTTTCCCAGCCCAGCTGAAAAAATGAAGTGGTACCAGTGAGTGCACCTCAAGGCAAACTGTTTTAAAGCTAATTTGTATGGGAAGAAACTGCACAATTACAATTGTTCAATTAACAGCCCAACAATTAATAGCACCATTGATTCACCACCAACAAAAAAAGATACAGTTTTCTGTAATTCCAACAGAGTGAGCAATTTTTATTGGTGTGGGAACTCTTGACTCATTTTGAGCTAATTATTTTCTGTCTTGAGATTCTCCCATCAGTCTCTTTTTGGCACTCCGTTTCAGGCAATATGATGTCTGTAGCAAAAAAAAAGGCTGCCAAAAATTGCAATTGGAAAAAAATCCCTACTCCTTTTAGAGAAAATGACTCAGCAAATTCTGCTCTTTTGATTATTAAAAATCCTCTTTTCAGAAACCCACTACCTCACAGTAACTTTAAACTACCTGACAAGAAGTTTTTACAAGCTTGGTGTTTGGGAACGACCCAAAGGGTGACATTTTGTGTGACAGGGCTTAATATTTTTGTCTTTGAGTATGGGAATTTTGTCTTATTTGTCATCCAAATTTTAATATGAGCACCAAAAATAACTAAAAATAGCAGTTTCTTGTTGGACATCCATACTTGGGCTTTCCATGATGTGGAGGTGGTTGCCTTTACCATATGCCAAGTTTCACAGTCACTTTACAATAGAGGATATAGAATATATAAGGATATAGATAGGATAGGATAGATTAGGATATAGAACAGACAATATAGAATCCATTTATATATATATATATNGGAGTTTGCTCAAGCAAGAGCTCTTATATAAGAGCTGGGAATGAGCCACATATTAACCTGTTCATCAGGGTCATTCAGGCCTGCCTTGTGCTCCCTGGGATTCAAACTGCTCAGCAAATTTTCTGCAAGGCACAAAACTCTTCAGATGCAGCAGCAGTGAAGGGTGCTGTGTAAAGGCTGCTGCTGTACAAAACCACTCAGTTATTTAACAATTCCCCAAAAAGAATCTCAGTCACCTGCATTGTGCAGCCTGTCTGCCATTTGATAGATTGCATGCTACAATGAAATATAGACTTGTCTGTGTCATTTTATAACCTGAACAATGATTACCATACGCAGTGCATTTCCAATTATCTCCCATTATGTTTCATGTGCTGTACAGATTTCACTTGGCGTTTGCACGGCAGCCAGAAAATTACAGCAATTATTGAGAATTATTGTGATATAAAAGCAATGCTTCCCCCTCCTCCTATCAATTCTCTTTGTATTGCTGTATAAAACAGACTGCTGCTTCAGCACCTAGGAAGACAAACTATATTTTGCCTTCTTAACTACACAGAGAGAATGAATTCTACTCTAGTTTTAGGGTTTTCATAGCAGATACACAGTCAATATTAATTCTGAAATTTTTTTAGCATTACACTTTTTATTATATAGTCATTTACTTGACATAGGTTAGAATTAAATCCTTAGTTACATAGATATATGTGCACTCACATGTATTTCTGTGAGTATAACAGTCAATTCTTTATTCTTCTTTAAAAACATAATCTATTTTTAATTTCATTCCTGCTGCTTTTGTTTGAATTGAGGAGATTTTAACAAGAACGTCTTTGACCAACCTTTCTTTATTACTTAAATTATCTTAATGGCAAGGACCTGTCCTATAAACTCATCTACCCATGGTTATTTTTCACATTCATGAGTAGTTTCTTCAGACCCTATGGGTATGCTCATGTGCACCAAGCTAAACATTCATGATTTTATAAGAACAAGGTCTTATTTTTGCCTGGGCTGGCTTAAATACAGAGCACTAAGACTTCATTGTGTCCCTTTAAGGGGAGAAACAATTCCAAAGTGTTTGAAAAAGAGGATTACTGTTTTTCATAGCATATATAAACAACAGTAATAATTTTTGTCGTGTGTGCTTGACTATAAAGCAAAATTTGTAATGCAAATGTCTATGCTATAGCATAACAAACTTGTACTTTCTGTGTTCCTCTGAGTTTAATTGAATCTGACATTGGAAATGGCAGGAATTTTAATTACTTAAAATAATATCTCTATTATGACCTAACTTGCTAGTTAAAGAGGATGCTGTTTGATTATAATTCAGTTCTACACATTTCTTTCTTCTTATTTTTTTTATGCTAGAAAAGAAAATACATCCAATGTCTTTGCTGTGACAAGAAGGTGTCTCATGCTAGCTGCTGGAAAAGCAAACCAGAAAATAATAGAAATAGGAAAACTGTGTTAAAATTGAGCAAAATTTCAAAACAAAACCACAAAAGAAGAAATAATTCCTCTTTAAAACCTTGCTTCAGCTCCATGTTATACCCACTGCCGCAGCTGCCCCAAAAAGGTCCATAAAAAAGCTCTCTGATGTGGAATACTGAGTGTACTATGTCACAATAATACAAAGTCAGGGCCTTAAATTAAGCCTCTTATTTATTTACCTTTTCCTTCTGTTGTGGTTTTCTCCTTGAGCTCCCTTAATATTTTTTTCTTCTTGAGTTTTGACTGTCAAAAAAAAGAAAGAACCAAGAACACCAAGAACACCAACACAGCACAGCTTATCCATAAAGTTAATTTGAAAAAGCCAAGGACCTCTGTGGTTTGCTTAATATCAGTAAAGAGAATTTTTCTCAGCATCCTTACCTGGAAACAAGGATGCTGTGACAGCAGGAAGCAATGCCATGAGCTGGA
Source organism: Nicator chloris (assembly GCA_013400495.1). Lineage (NCBI taxonomy): Eukaryota > Metazoa > Chordata > Aves > Passeriformes > Pycnonotidae > Nicator > Nicator chloris. Next base: position 49,941 of record WAAE01024453.1, read on the forward strand.
GGATAACTGGAAGCTACAAGAAAGTCATATCTAACATTACTGAACATTTCAACCTCCACCACTTCCAGCTGATTATTTTGACACAATTTGTGGTACTAATTATACTGGTTGAATTACTGGGCTTCCTCTCACACACACGTCAAGGTTTCTGGAGATTTGCTTTCCCTTTATCCTCCATTTCTTCCACAGTTAAACATAGTTAGACTTGTATCCTGCACAATGTGTTGTCAGCTGGTGCTTGCCACAGTGATTGCTGACCAGAGTCAAAGCAATTTTTGGCATTACACTCCACTTTCTCACTGCTTCTGAAAAGTGTTGGGCCAACAAGTCCCAGGAAGATAAAGCTCCCAGAACAACAAGTTTTATCACTCTCTTCCCTTTCCTCCGTCACTCCTCACCATGCAGAAAAACCCACCCCCAAACTCATATACTGGTGCTGTTCAAAATTATTATTTTCCCAGGAGCCCAGTGGTGTCCTAAGCATTGGATGGAGCATGTGGACCTAAAACCAGCAAAGAAATGGAGCACTGGCTCTGAGACATCACTCCAAGCAGTGAATGTAGCAAAGACTTGTGCCCACGGCACCTTTCCTCCAATGCATCACCTCTAAACTCCCCTTTTCAGGGCTTTTATTCAACATTTTGGTGGAGCTGGTGCAGCTCCCACTCCTGCTGTCCCTCTCATTTCTGCAACTTCACAGGCAAACTTTACACCCCCTCATGGACTATTTGGCTGGGGGCAGTTCAAGGACAGTTGCAATGCCTGGATGGTTATTACTGTGTCCAAGCAGATGACCATATGTTGCAGAGCTGCATAGTATGATGATTTAAAAATAGATATAGATTTATGCCAGCTTTAGTTGCCATGGGTAAGTCTAAACTGTGTTTTGTTTCCTTTTTTTCCTAAACAGTGCTTTGAGTTATGTGAACTCAAAAACCCTGAAAAAAGCAGAATCCAGCCACGTTGCACTAAAATATTTGGTTTTTAATGTGAAATACTGCTGACAGTCATGCACAGTGTGACACATGCACAACCAGGCAGTGTGACAAAGGCTAAGCTACCAGTGTCCTGCATCTGTCATCCACAAAGGAAACTATCCACACTTTTTTATATCAGTACAGGTTCCTATAGCAACACAGAGCTTTTATTTTTCCTCACGTTTATTATATAGGAGCCAAGGAGCCTGTTCAGACACTGCATGCATTCATAACCCCACAGAAGTGTCTGTCGACTGCGCTCTCCAAGGCACCTCTAATGGACTTGTTAAGTGCTAACAACTGCAGCCTGCACTGAACAACTCCAGGAACAAAAAACAAACACCCCTCGCAACAAAAACACACACCCAACACTCAGGCTTGTACCCCCAGCTCTGCAAAAACCAAACATTTTCTTCAAATTATTATTATTTTATTGAATCAATTCATTATTTCAGGTTAATGATTTCTATTAACTAAACGTAACAATAATTAAATAATTAAGTAACAATAATTAAATAAATCCCTGGTTTCATTTTTACAGGGTAAACCCAAGGGACAAGCTCCTATTGCCAGGACCTTTTCACCCTTCCTCACTCATCTCCAGTGGCAGCAAGGGAGCAATCCTGAGGAGATGTGAAATGTGGAATGCCCTCACTTTACTTCACTGAGAGTTCTGATCTTGCTCCCTGCAACTTGGTTTTACAGCTCGGTGCCACAGCTTCAGTGCAAAAGTTATAAACAGATTTTTGTCAGCTTCTTCTTGCTGAACTCCCCAGTCCAATGGATACTGGTGAACCACTCGACAGAAATTATTAAATACTCTGGAAAGACTCTTTTTCTACAAACACATCCATCCTTTTATGACTCATGTATTTTCACATCACTTTAAGCACCATTTAATTTTAAAACTGAAAACTTTATAGCTAGCTCCGGGGCATCATAGACAAGACAAACAGAAAGCAGTGATGCCCTGAGATTCTGTTTGCTCTCAGCGGGAAAGTTATGGAAAACTCAACCCTAAAAATACAAGCACAACATATTTAAAGCATCCCCACATTTGCTCACTCTTTGGTTTCCACCATGCTGTGGCTGAGTTCAGAAGAAAGTCTTCAATCTTGTGGCTCTGTAGTGACAGAAGAAAGGCAGCTGAGTCAAAGTCAAATTTAAGTTTTATGGAGCTGTATAGCAACATTTTGGGTGCTCTGGAATTAAAGGGGAAAAAAATTAACCTGACTTTGATTTCCTGCAGTGAGCTGTTTTATGGCGGGCAGGAAGGATAGTCCATGGTTAAGGAACTGGCTGCACACTTAGAGGGTGAAAGTTCAGCTCAGATGGACATTGCAAGGGGGCTTGTGTTTCCATGAGCAAATTACTCAGGGCAATGCTGTCCCAAGTAATTTCAGCTTCCTCAAGAGGAGCTTGTTCAATCAGAGACAATTTAATGGGCGATGATTTTCTGGGAAACATGGGGAATCAGCATCCCCAAAAATAGGGTCCCTTTGTCTGCAGTTAGGGCAGTGCAGATTTCCCCCTCACATTCCTTCATGTTTTCTAAAAATCGTGGCCGATCTTCCTGGGGGTCAATTGCTTCTCTGTATTCAGAGAAACCTCCTATTTTTTCCTCATCTTTTCATCCTGCATTTTTATTTTTTTGCCTGCTTAGCTGCAACTCCCATTTAACAAGCCTGCATGTAGCGCTTGCTACCAAGCTCTCAAATGCCACCCGAGGGATTTGCAATGTCACCTAAGTATCCCAGTATCAAAATCATCCCATTTGCTTCTCTTTTTTAGCACTTTACTCTGGAAAATACTGTGCATCTGCACCCAGCGTGGGTATGGGATAGGTGGTATAAGGAACAGAACTGGAACACCTTGGATTTTTCTTGCTGTGACAGGCAGAAACAAGCTCTGTGGCCACTCAAGAAGAGTCCAGCACCTCAGGAGGTGTTGGGAGGGTGTCTTATGACTCACCCAGTTCAAGCTTTAGCAGAAACAAAGCCATTTGCTTTGGGGTAATTTATTGCAGTCCTTAACATGAGTTCTAATTCAGCAGAGGTAAGGACAGCAGATCTCCCTGCCCATTTCAATTTGTTATCCATGATCCAGTCTCTTGGACTCTGGTGAAATACTCTGTCTAAACACTCCACAAGCTTTATTGCAGAGGGCCAAAATCCCAAAGGTCTTCATCTCCTAACTTTTGATTTCTGTTCTGAAATGCAGGGCTTTAGAGCGGCTTCGTTTAAATTAAATATCTGAGTGTAGAGAGCACTTGCGTTCAGCCTTGAACTGACCTTGCTGTACAAACTGTAATATTTTTTGACACCAAAGCCTCAGGCTGCAGCCTGGTCCTCATTGTGTGCTGCATTCTGTCTTTCCAAACGCATCCCATTAGATGTTCTCAGCCAAAGGCTGAGAATTCCCAGCTCAAGTGCAGATGCTTGGCCAAAAATTCATTCTCGAGGAACCATTGCAATGGTTACTTGGGAGCCAATCCCTTGTCCCAAAAGGAATAAATCATCCACAGGATAAATAATCTATGGGATAATCAAGGCCAGGATTGGATGGGGGTTTGAGCAAGCTGGTCTAGTGGAAGGTTTTCCCCGTGGCAGGAGGATTGGAACAAGATGCTCTTTAAGGTCCTTTCCAATCCAGGCCATTCCATGATTTTATGATCCTGTGTTCAACTGGGAGCTCTTGGAGCTCTGTGAATGTGTGAAATTCAGCCCCAGAAACATGAGAAAAATGTGACTTTCTAATCACCACATGGTCATACCACACATGCCTGCAGACATCTGCTTGACCACATCTAGCTGCTTCCCCTGAAAAAAGGCTGAATTTAAAACTTGTTAGCCTCAGGAAATTTTAATATTTCAATGTTTCATTTGTCCTGAAGTACAAGGCAGCTGAAACAATAATCTTTCTTCTTCCGTTTAGCACTCACACAAAGTGAGTATCCAATTTCTATCTGGCAGTATTCTTGAGAATAAAATGGTAGTTTGAGAAAAATAATGGAAATTTAAAATGGGGACATCATTTTCCACTGGGAAAAAAAAAAGGTGGAAAATTGTAATCCTTTCATTCAGGAATTGCTTTTAATATCTGAAGTGCCTTGCACAGAGTGTATCTTTATCACAGAAGCACAGCATGGTTTGGGTTGGAAGGGACCACAAAGACCATTTAGTCCCACCCCCTGCTATGGGCAGGGACACCTTTCACTAGATCAGGTTGCTCAGAGCCCCATCCAGCCTTGAACATTCCCAGGAATGGGGCACCCACAGCTTCTCTTTAGGCACACTTCTGCAGCCTTGAATGATTTTTCACCGTGTTTTCCATGCACATATTATTCTTGTATATTTTTTCTTTATTTTTAAATGCACAGTGCCAGCATCAAGATTCCTCATAGGCTTACCCTCTGAATAACCCCTGTCAGGTCTTCTGGGCTCCTGATATCATTCAGCGTCCTCTGGGAGCTTCAAAACCCACCCAGGAAGCCCTGGGCTGTACATGGAGCCATGAAACCACAACACTTCTGGAGTAAAAGTGTCACCAGGAGCTCACTGAGGAAGTGGCACTGCTACTCCTCACTGCAATTCTGTCCCCAGCCACCTTCCCCAGCAACGTGGGGAGCTGCCACCCCTCTCCCAGGAGGAGGTTACTCAGTCACCCCACACCCCACAGCCTGCAATGAAACAGGAGGAGAAAAGAGATAAAAACATCTTCAGCTGTTTGAAACCATGTCGCTGAACACAAGAAATCTTCAGGGAAAAAAAAAATACTGCGCATCTTCAACGAATGGGGAGAAAAATCTTGCATTGTTCCTAACGTGCAAAACAATGCACAGGACACAGTTGTGTTTGTACTGTGATCCTGTAGCCACCCTCAGTTTAAAAAAAAAAGTGTGTCTAAACAGAAAGACTTTCTCAAAGTGGGCATCTAGCAGTGCTGAAATCAGGCAGGATATGTGCTGTTTGACAGGGGGGTTTTGTCCTTTTCTTCTTCTTGAACAATAAAACTTCCCCCCAGAAACATGCAAAGCTAAAATTTTCATTTCCAGGGATAAAAAAATTCACATTACTGCTCAGAAAAAAACAACAAACAAACAAACAACCCCCTATTACAGAAATGGAGATGTAAAAATGTATAAAATATGTTCTTCTCCATATTTTCTCTTTTTCTTTACATGTGTGTCTGTTCACAGATGCAGTAAGGAATATTCCTAAAAATTAGATTTTAATAATGTGCCTATTATCAGATTATAGAATAAAGCCTAGTTTAGCAGCTATGACTGCCTGGCACATGCTGGGGTAAGAAAAATTCGAACTGCAAGGTTTCCAAAAGCCTCCCAAAAACTACTGACACGGTGGCACCTTGCCAGGCTGATTTATAGACAAGGCTCATTTTTATTTTCCCAAGCTGTCTCCTGCTATCACTCTGGATACCCAGATGTCATACGTTTATGAGTCCTGAAGGAGCTCAGAAATAAAAATGGTGAGCTGCTTGCAAAGATACGTGATCTGTCATTAAAAACAATCTCGGGTTTGGAGGGCTTGTGGATAGCTGATGTTTAAAACAATAATTCAGAGGTCAGCAAAAGCATTAGTGTGGGTAACTCTGATGTCTGAATGTTTGAAAATGTGATCAAAATGTTACCTATAAGCAGAATATGAAGTTGTCTGGTATTGTAGCAGAAGTGGGTTTTACCAGTGGCCTTTGCAAGGAAAAAAATCAGCTCACTTTTTATCAGAAGATTCAAACTGGAAAAATCAAGTAATTCATAAAACAAAACCTGGTTAACACTGTAGGCACAGGCTTACGAAAAAATCTTGTCCTGGAGCACTTACCACATTAAAGTCAGAACATTCTGATGACTCAGAAGCACGGTAGGAAATTGAGTCGTGGTTTAGGTTTACTTTTTAAAGGTACTACAAGGCTCTGTGTTAGATTAAATGCTTAATATATTTCCTAATCATCTGAAAGGGAGGTGAGCAGCAGAGTAAGGCTGCTCACTGATGATGGAAAGTTATGACATGAGAAGTGGCAAAGTTCAGTGCCAGAGGGAACTGTTTACTTGCTGAGGTCCAAAAGCCTCAGTTTAAGAAAGGGCCTTGGTAATAACCCTGCAGCTGTGGTTAATGATGCAGAAGTATCCCTTTCTTCCTAAATACAGCCATATCCATCCAAAATTAATTTAACAAGTGGATCAGATGATGAAGTACACAGGGAAAAAATAGGATCAGAATTCAGAGTATGGCTTCAGCTACAAAAGTTGTGTAGAATATTCATTAGGTCGTTTTAGAAAAGATATTGCAGATCAAACATGAAAGATGCTGAGAGGAGGGTAATAAGAATGGTCAATGGGATGGAAAAACTTCTAATTTTAAATGACTTTAAAATGTTGGGACTGTTCCCCTAAAGAAGTTTTATAACACTAGATACAGTAATAGAAATATTTGAAGTAAGGAGTCATAAGTAAAGAAACATATGAGAAACTTCTGCTTTTTTTTCTTCTGTGATTATTCAAAGTTATGGCAATTTAGGAAAATGGAAAGCAGATAATTCAGATTTCATAAAAAAGGATATTGGAAATTTGAATCTGGCAAGATGAATTTATAGGGACATAAGTTAAAAAAATATTGGAATATTTGATAGCAGAGTTATTTTGGGTTTGTGTTTTTTTTAAACTGCATTGTAAAAATGCAAGTACTTCAAAGTTTATGGCCATCTCCAAATAGCAGAATGACTAAGACAAGAGCCTCCCAGACATTCATGATCCCTCTGAGATGTTTTCTCCACATTCTCAAGGATCTGGCTGCAGTTTGACGTGCTGATTCTGCATGGCAGCCTCTCTGTTCCTGCATTATCTATTGCCGTTAGTGAATGAAAACAAACAAACAAACAAAAAGCCTCTTCCAAGACACTAAGTGTCAAATTTAAGCCCAACTACTAAAATAAGATGACATGAGCTTCACTCAAGGGATATGGTGAGGCATCTTCTAATATATTCAACCAGTTCCTTAACCTTGATAAAGATGCTTTTATAAATGTATAATACATATTTAGTTATGGGCATTTATTTTTGGCCTCTGCCAGGTGAGAATAGGATCGGAAATCAGGAGCCAACATGAAATAATTATGGCAGGTATCCAGAAATGCATAGCATAATTGATAGGGAGAGCAGGAAATATTGCTCATTTGGCTTTTTTTTTGTATGAATGCTGGTCCTATATTTAGCTCTGTTAGGAATTTCAGGGCTGAGATGAGTGATCTCATCAAATCACTGGTTTCCTGATTGCTTTTTGGATCATGCTCATAAAGGGTCTATGGATGCAAAGGTATAGATGGAGGTACAGAGTGCTAATGTAACTTGAGGAGAAGGGTTCATCTAGAATTCAGGCCAGGAGCAGCCCAACATAATAAAAATAATATATGCAGTGCAGGGGTACTGTAGAACAAAGCCTATGCTTGGCAGTATTTTGGAACCTATTTTTCTGTTAACATATTTAAATATCTGTCAGCCTGAGTTCTTATACACAGTGTCCCGAGGCATTAATCTCCTCAATAAAATGCTATACTTTCCCACAGAAGGCAGCAACATAAAAGTAAAAGGGAACCTGTGCTCGTATTTCCCAATAAAAGCGATCCTAAAGAACTGCTGAGTGCAAGGTCTAAACAGCCTAAGTCTGCTGGCTCACCCCCTCTTTGGAGATAAGAGCTGTGCTGCGGATATCCCACAAAACAAGAGGTGGGAAGGGCATGTGAGCTGAAAACATGACTTGAAGGGTTAATGCATGATTTTTGGAGTGCTTTTATAGACTTTTGGCTATTGCAAGCTCCCATGTCTCGCTGCCATCCATAGAGCCACCGTGGTAAAATCCATCCCTGGCTGGTCACAGAGAGGGCTCTGAGGGTTCTACAAGCAATTCTGAACGTGCAAAAACTTGCATGAGCTGACAGTGACGTGGCTGTGCCTGCAGTGACACTGCAGTAAACTCCTAGTGTGGCAGGAGAGTTCAAGAAGTAGGCACAATGCTCAGTTGAGGGTCAATAGTTTTACCCTTTGAAGCTTTCTCCCTAAGGAACTCCTTTTTTCCCCTCTTTCCGATCATCACCCTGCTGTATGGCTTAGTCAGTTCCAGGCTCCATCAGAAATCCCTCCTGGCACACAGGGAATTATCTCAGACACTGCAGGGAGCAAAGAGAGGAGTAGTGCTGTGCACAGACTTTCTGTCAGCTGGGGTCTGCTCCTGTTCAGCACCAAGAGCAATGAAGGCATCCTGACACGTCTGTCTGGTCCCTGATCCTTTTGAGTACTGTGATAAAGCGCAGCAAAGTACAAGTGATCATAAATTATTCATTTTTGAGGTGGATGAATTTGTCAATACCATATATAAGATGCTATAAGGCACAGCAGATTTGTTGCCCTTAATTTCATCATTCCACGTAATCACATTTTGCTAGAGACTCTCAGAGACTCAGTAAAATGCATAAGAATGGAATGGGACTGTATGACCTGAACAAGACAAAAAACCACATTTGAGTCATAATTTATATTAGATGATAGATCCTATGGTAGTTTTTCCATCAAATAAGTCATTCTTGCGTTCCCTTAGAGAATGCTTGTTTATAGTAGCCTGTCTGTTCTTCCTTTTTCTTTTATTGATGTAGCAGGAAACAGGAGGAGGTTTGCTTGTGCCCAATGCATTTACTGCACATGCAGTATGTGCAGGTCATACACAGTGCACAATGTATGGCAAAGCATTTTTCTGTAGAATTTAGCAATGTGAAATTCTTTTCAGGTTCTTTGCTTCCAACTGCCTCTGGTAGAGATTCATTTGTTATTTTCCCAAGATTATTTCTGGGCACAGATAATGATGCTATAAGCATTTGAAAGCTGTCATTTCTGGTTAAATCTCCATGCTGAAAAGGATTATTGCATATTGGTATCTAGGCAGCTTTTGTCAGTATAATTCAGCTGATCGGGGACTGGATATTCTAACTCTGCAAATTGTCACAGTCCCTGGAGAAGTCGCCCTGACTTTACAGCAGGGTGTTCGTAGCTAGGGATGCTTGGGTTTAGCAAATTTTTTCCTTCCTTTTTTTTTTTTTTTAATCCCCTTATTTATTTTTTTCATCACAGGACCCCTGCACAAGCAACCATTACCTCCAAATTTCAGGGAGTAATTTCACAGGTATTTTCACAGCCAGACCTATTGTGACCAAGGAGACAAAGCAATCTCCAAAGCAATCTCCAAAGCTATCATGAGCAGTGGTTAGCTATGCAAAAAAAAAAAAAAGAAAAAAAATTATCTCTTGCCACTGTCCTTCTCTCAGGAGAAATGGCAGCTCATTCCAAGTCTGTAGATTTAAGTAAGAAGTCTCTAAGCTGCAGATTTGTTTGATCCACAAAGCTAACCTGCTGTATAGTGAGGCATGGTCAAATGCAACTGCAAAGTCAGGGTGAGCCCATAAGGACTGGTCTCCCAGATATTTTCAGACAGATATTTGGTGCGACCCTTTAAGTTTGAAAAATCAACAAATACTCATTGATTAGATTTGCCTTTTTATAATATCAGAATGACCAAAGCTACTGACATTTTTTGCAGCCTACTATTTTTTCCTTTAAACATACTAAGGCACTCATATTTTTCCACCAAGTACAAATGGCGTAATTCCCCAAATGGGTAAAAATTCCACACAGTTATTGTTAAAATTTCTCATGTAAAAATGAAATTACATTTCCAAGTGCCTGGGGATTGAACACAATTTTCCAGAGTCATTCAGACAATCCTACTTTCCTCTAAAGCCGTGCTTTTGAAATCAGCCACACAGGATGCTATGCGACAGTATCCTGGACCTAATTATTTTCCCGTTTATCAGAAGGTGTGAAACAAACCTACAATCTCTTTCATTGCTCTTACACATCTAATTATATCTCCAGCTGGTTATCAAAAACACGATTAGGTGGGGTGCAGCAGGTCATGGAGCTGGGTTGGTAATTGCAGCGGGCTGGCGATCCGCCCGCGCTCACATCGGCGCTGTTTTGGGAAATCCACCTGACCCAGGGGTGGCTGCTGCTTCCATAGCAGCGCATCTATCCTTTGTCTGCTCTACTCCACATCATTTACCGCTCCCCTTTGGAAACGCATTCAACAGATTTCATTACAGATTTCAGTAACAGTTACCTCTGCTGTAGCCTCCACGTTTTATTAACTAAGAAAATATCCCAAATCTCACTTTCTAACAAGTGGGGAGCTTTAGCACGTTTGAGGTTAGCTAGTTGGATGACTGCTTTCTCTGGAATAGAGACATGGACACGATGCCTGGATGGAAACTGAGGCACTTTTTAATTAGTTTCAACTCATTAATCACCTGCATATATTGTGTGTGCATTTTCTGTCCATGCAAGGAATACCATAAGGGAAGTTAGGGAGCAGCCCTTACTCTCTGCACCCACACTCTGTAGCAGTACTCCTGCTCAACCCAGTGGGATTGCCAGCTGAATGGTGGTGGTTTCAGACCTAGATTCCTTTCCAGCACACTTTGCAGCTGGAGTTTACCAACTCATGTCAGAAATCACCTGGCCTTTCCTTGAATTTTTGCTTTGAACTGAACTCAAAGGTGCCTTCAACCACACATATTTTGGTTAATTCGAAACTTTCCAGTTGAGGACTCATATTTCATGAGTAAATTCAAAGCAATATGTACCTTTGATCAGTTCATGACAGTGAGTAGACAAAGAACCTCAAATGCAAACTAATTCAAGCTAGTTTTAACCAACTTAATACACATTTTCTTTTTTAATACTGAAACCAAGTTTACTGATGGGCAGGCCAAGGCAGGGCTACATAAATTCAGATTGCTGCATGGAAAATCCTGTCTTTCTCACAGGTGACACCTGTCCTAATATGATATCTGAATATCTTTAAACCACAGTGCAAGTCTGGATTCAGGTCTGGAGATAAACATTACAGGTAGAGAGCAATGATGCAATTACAGTATACCATTTTAGGAGTGAGAGATGTTTCTCAGGCCACCTTGTCCCTCTGAGGAAGGTTAATTAGGTTCATATTCATTACACTGGATGCTTATACAACCTCGCCTTCAAGATACTGAGTGACAAGAACTACATCCCTCCCCAAATGACCTATTTCAGTGCTTCCTAAACTTTATTATTGGTAAGCTTTTTCTTACTCTCTGCTCTGACTCGATCTTTTTCTAGCGTCATCCAATTATTTCTTGTCAGAGTGAACCAACCTAAAATCCTGGGATTTAATATTAAATATTAAATATTGTTACTGATGACACTGTTGTAACTTCTGCCCAAAGGTATGTGTTAAGCCTTTATAATTATCTATTGATAACTGTGTCCAGTGTTTTTCTAGGAACTAGCCCTACCACCACTAAATTGTCCTCTGATCTTTTCTCTGAGAATTTTGCATTCTTTAACTATTGTATGTAAACATAAGTACTGCAATCATGCAAGCAAATGGAAATCTCTTAGTATTGTACTCATTACAATCATCATTATTACTACCATCATCATCATCATTATTGTCATTATTTTATTAAAAACTCTTTTGTTTCTGCATAAAGCTAAGAGTCTAATATTGATCAATGAATATCCAAATGATGCTTTGCTATATTTATTCAAAATTACAACTTTCACCATAAAACATTGTTTTTGATCCCCAACTGGATTGATGGAATTTCCTCCAGACATCTTGTAAGCAGAAGTTCTAGTTATGCTAAGCTTTTTAATTATTCAAATCATCTGAGTATACTCAAGAAAAAATGAGATTCAGAGTGGACTTCTAATGGATAATGCCGCCAGTGTGAAGAGGTTGTTTCGAAATTGCATTTCTCATCACAATATTTTTGCATAACCTCAGCTGAAAATAACCTTGCTTACCCAAACGTGAACAGACAAATGAGCCACAAGAAAATATACTTTTATACAGAATATCATTATCTAGGCCAAGTTGCAAATCCAGCTGAGATGTGTCAGCCTCTTCTGAGCATAGCAGGAACCCGCTGAAGATCACCGTACATTCCATAAAGATGTCATGCTGCTAGGAAATTGCTTTGAAATGTGTTCTGAGAGGCAGAGAAATTGAAAAAAAAAAGAAAGGAAAACAAGAACTTCTAAAAGGGAAGTGCAGAGAATAGCTGAGATTCCATCAGTCCCCAGAGAGGTGACCCATCAGATGGCACTGAAGTCCTGACTGACGTCTTGCTTTTCCGAGCTCACAGCAAACAAAAAGCCATGCAGGGAAGTGCCTCCAAAGGATTTTCTTCCCATCCAAATATAATTGTCTATCCTCAGGGAAATGCATGTCCCCAAGACATTTCTCTTTACACTGAGACTTCAAACAGCTTTAGACAGGTCCTAAATGGCTGGCTTGGCTAAGGGACTTGCCTTTCAAGGGGATGAAGATCCAGGGGAACAAATATCATTCTCAGTGACAGACTGTAAGAATGAAATATCTGTGAGATTGGATATCTATCTATCTATCTAAAAATATTAATCCCTCTGAGTAAAGGCTCATTTTTATTTTATTTTTTAATGTAAAAGGCATACTGGAAGCAGAGACCAGACTCCAGCCTTTTTCTCCTCCAGATGAGTGTGTGCCTTCAGCCTTCGTTCCCCCATCTTCTGCCCCACTGTTTCCTTCTTCCTCCAAGTTGAAGAATAAAGAATGTTCCTCACCTCATACTCTAAGCTGTATCTCAGTGACCATGGCAGATATCTATAAAACATAAAATAATACATTTAATGCAGAATGTCCAGTGAAATGAAAATAGATTTGCCTCAGAAAGCAGAAGCAATGAGATCCTTTAACAGAAAAGATTTCCTGTATTATAAATACAGCAAAGCATCCTCAGAGGACCTCGAGATGAAATGAATGGTCCCAGGTGTCCTCAAGACTTTTGAGAACACTGAGAAACTTGAAAGATTTCACACTGTAGACCCCTTTTTGCTCTCTTGCATCTGCCCACAAACACACCTTACCACATTTAAGGGGATGGAAGATCGATGATGGGATTATTTGTAATCCAATACTGGATTCAATAACTCACATCACCTTTTCCAGCTACAGGCTATTTTATCCTGTGGTCCTCAGAAGCCAGAGACAAAACTAGCCTATGGAAATAGATTAACCTAAAGAAGAATATGCCTTCCACTAGCAAGTAAGAAAACTATAAAATGAAACTGCCACTTTTCCTCATTAAAGTATCCCTTGATTTGTTTGACGACATATCACGAGTTAATTCTTAATGCCTGTATTTTTTTTTCTGTGGGAAGTTTATCTGAAAACAAAACACTAATAAATGTGGTGGGAAGTTCCTGAATTTCCAGAGCTGCAGCAGGAAATATTTGACCTTAAGGGCCCCCTAACTGTGATGTTTTCATCAGGGAGAAATATCACTAAGCAGTGTCTACAGTAAAACTGTCTTACAACAGCAGTGTGGAATTTTAACAAAATATGTCAGGAGTAATTAAAATCAGAAGAATGATCAAGTGTCTGTTAGCGTTGCTACATAAACAGCCACTACCAAAACAAGAAGTAAAAAACCCCAAAGATTACAGAGACAACAAGCATGTTGTTTAGGAAAATGTACAAGTTTGGAGGTTTGGTATGAATACATCCATCATTTATTCCACTTAAATTTAAGCTGTCCATATTTGCCATTTTTTGCTGTCTTTCATGAAGTTTAATTACAATACAGTAAACGGAGAAAATTTCTGTTGTACAATAAAATTCAATTACTGACAGTTTTAAGAGGCATACTTAGACCTGGGGCAAGTTTGAAAGGGAATTTCCTTGCACATTTTGCCAAAAGCAAAGAGTGCCTCCACTCAAGCCACGGCAGCACGAAGAGACTTTTGTAAAGACTGGTGATAAAAAACCAAATAACAATAAATAATCTCTTCCATTTTGAACTGCCTTACACCTTTCAAGATTGTAGAACACCTCTGCTGTGGGCCAAGTCACACTCTGGAAGAAAACAATCAGTAAAGGCCAGAATAATTTTGAAGAGGCAAAAAAAGAATGCATGGGACTGTCTTGGAGAAACTGCTTGTCTGGCACAAAAAAGGCTGGGAACACCAAATCCATGTTACAGGCGTAGTTTGTGTTTTGCTCTCCTTTCTCTGGCTCCTACACACTTGGGGCTGATGAGCAACTCAGTGGAAATTTGGGTTGTTTCTCGGGATTTCCTCCTGGATAGGCCAGAGCAGACACACAGGACAGAGCAAAAAACCACAGCACTTGGAAAAAGAAGCTTAAACTGGCTGGGGAACTGGTGGTACTTCGTGTTTGGATCCAAGATCTGATATTCCATAAATCCAGGCAAACTCCAGGTCCTGATGCTCTCCCACTGTGATACTGAGAGGTCTTTCAGACTTAGAGGGGCAACGAATCTGAAGCACCCAGAATTCCTTTAATTTCTTCTATTTGCATACAATCAGCTTGCAAGGCTTCACAGGTTTAGGATTCCACATAGGATGGTTGAAGATATGATAAAATTAAATGTTATGTAGCTAGCAGAGGAGTCCTACATGCTGACTGTGTAAATTACTGTCCCTGAATGGTTTTAATACGGCTTTGCTTATACCATACACAATTTCAGCTCAAAGAGTACAGTTACAGCTTATTTTCTGATGGTTTTATGAGGATCTCATGCCCGACTTCCTAAATTAGGGTAGTGTGAGCCTGATATTTCTGGGTCTGAGAGATTTTAGCCTGCTAGCCTGCTAATTTTCACCCAAGGGAGAAATTCTTAAGAAAGCTTCTTCTCAAAACAAATCCTGGCAAACAACTCTCCTTTCTCAAAACAATCTTTCTCCAGGTGGTGTTTTTCTTTCCTAGTTCTCAACACATTTCAGCTGTTTCTCTGGTTTAACCAATGGGATTAGAGAGGTGTCGTTCCTCTTCACCAATCATGTTAAATCTGCATCAGAACACCTTACAAAAAGTAGTAAGAATTAAACAATAAAGTTTTTCCTATGCTCTTCTGAAATATTTGTAGTCTCTCATCTTTTTTCCATGTCCTACAATGACAGGGTAGCTCCTTAAGCAAGACCTTTAGAACAAGCTCCTGCCAGAACAAAGTTTCCCTGATGTTCAAGGTGGTAAATCCTACAGTCCAATTTTTCCACTTGGAACCTTACAGGCCTTCTAAGGGAATAGCTGTTTGCCACTTGCTTCTTTGGAAAAAATTCCATTTTTTTACTGGCATGGGGAAGAGCCTTTTGGAATCCATACATTGCTTGAACTCTGAAGTTTCTTGTAGTGACTCTTTGGAATGTGGAGTGTGCTGAAGGCAAATTCAAACCACATAAAGACTAATGTTGACTAGTACATGATCAAATTATTGTTGATATCATTACTTTTCTCACTCCAAAGCATCAAAGGAAAAGTTATGGCTTTGTTGACTATTTTTAAAGGCAAGACTGACTAATGAGAAAAATAATCACAGCAAAGGAAATCTTGGGTTTTTTGTGTTCTACAGGACAAAAGTCTCTTTAGATGTTTTTCTCCCAAGGTCAGGTTAAAGGCTTTACTTTGTACGTTAGGGAGAAAGAGCAACCCAAGTTGTGCAGTCTGCAGTGCTTGAATTAAATCAAGATTCCACTGGAGATCTTCCCATCTTCTGTCTGGAAAACATGTGGCTTTAAGATCTTTTTCATTCTGTGTGTGTTTTGTTTTCCTTTGACCCGTGTTTGCTAATGGAGAACATCTTATTGCCATAAATTGCTTTATGAAGTAATGATCTAGGGATGTCATGAACTGGTGAATCAAACAAAGAATTATTTAAAACCTTATGTAGGTAAAATGCTTTGCTAGGTCTCTCAGAAAAGAAGCAGGATTCAGAGGTGAACGGCATCATTTGCTCATCTGAATAAACCATACGACATGATAAAAGAATTTGAGAGAGAAAATATCTAGATTGTGGGTGCAGATGGTTGATTAGTACAAAGACAAAAGCATGCAGAAAGTGTATGGTAAATACTGTTTTCTTTCAAGACGTTCCTAACACAAAACACTACCAATGGGACATCATCAGGAACACTTTCTGAAAAGGAGCCACAGAGATCCAGGAATTAAAATATTTTGTGGTTTTGAAAGCACGTGTATTAAAGCTGGAACTCATACAACTTTGGGACATTGTTTCTGTAAACAGAGGCTGAAATCTTTCATGCGGAGGAGCTGATTCAGTGCTGCACAGGAGTAAGAGAGGGTGTACATGTGATCAAAAAGAGCTTTAGAGGCCTGGTTGCTGTGCTGCACAGTCACTGCTGCAGCAGCCCTGCTGCTCAATGTTCTGTGTATCTTGGGGTTTCACAACTGAGTGAATGCACCCATTTAACCCTCTTGACACTGTCTGTCCTGTCTGAAGTAGAGGAAAGAGAAGCAGTTTTCAGACATTATGGGTCTGTTGGAGTGGGTCCAGAGCAGACCATGAAGGTGATGGGGGCCTGCAGCACCTCCTGTATGAGGACAGGCTGGGAGGGATGGGGTTGTTCCACCTGGAGAGGAAAAGGCTTTGAGGTGGCCTTAGGGCACCTTCCAGTACCTGAAGGGGCTACAAGAGAGCAGGAGAGGGACTTCTTACCAGGGCATGTAGTGATAGGATGGGAGGGAATGGCCTTAACGTGAAGAGGGTAAAGTTAGTTTAGAGATTAGGGAGGAATTCTTCCCTGTGAGGGTGGTGAGGCCCTGGCACAGGTTGGCCAGAGAAGCTGTGGATGCCCCATCCCTGGCAGTGTTCAAGGTCATGTTGGATGGGGTTCTGAGCAACCTGAGATACAGGAAGGTGTCCCTGCCCATGGCAGAGGGCTGGAATGAGGTGGGCTTTAGGGTCCCTTCCAACCCAAACCCTTCTTTGATTCTAAAATGATGTCACATGGACTAAAAGGCACATAGGGGATGCTCAGTACTTAAAACAGGACTTTGAAAGCTGGCCCATTGCTGCTGTAAATGGTGAAGCAGGGTGACAAGAGATCGTTTGTCACTGACCTGGATTTTCTAATAAGTGGAATGACAAAACTGTGTATTCCTGCCATAACACTTCAGTCATGCCTTGGCCTGTTCCCTGTTCTTCAGGAGGTGAACCAATGCACACCAATTTTATTTGCTTTCTAGCACACCCATGCCTGTGGTAAATGATTGTGTTTCAATAGATGGTAAAACTAAATGAGAAAATATGTAATTAGTGTCTTCCTCGGCATCCATCAGGGAGAAGTATTGTGGTTGTGTGACTCTAGGAAGAAAAAGCTGCCAAAAGAGCTTGGACTATAAAGTGCTGAGGTTTGAAACAGGCTTTAATTCTTCTGTAAATGAACTTCCCGCTCTTTGGAGTACTTTCCAAGAGGACTGCAGCTTGAGATCAATGCCTTCAGCTGGCTGTAGTTCTGTTGAAATCCTGCTGGGAGTGGGAGGAATAGCCCAAATTACCTCATTCCTCACATGTTTTGGATAGAATGACTGCACTTTGCCACCAGTCCTTACCCTGGAAGATCTTCCTTCCCGCCTGGTATGCCAGCAAACGGAACGCTGCTTCCAATTTGAATGTGAGGAAAGCAAACCAAAGGAATCTGGAAGTACAGAGAGTACACAAGCTGGTGACTTCTGTGATGTAGGTGCAGATATGGAGCCAGCTGTGCCTCCCACCAGCACCCAGGCCCCCAGAAGCTGCCTCTGCACCCCTCTGCACCCAAAAAACAACAAAAAAACCACTGCAGGAACACAAGGGAGACCAGGGCCTGGGGGAAACTGGGAGCGTGAGGAAGGAGCACTGAGATGCTTATCTCCACTATCTGAACGTGGAGGACCTACCAGAGCAGCCTGTCTTCAGCTGATGGCATCGCCTCCTGCCTGGAATATTCCTGTTAGGAAAGAGGTGACTGGATGCTTTCAGGGAAGGGCTGACCCCAAAGGTTCCTTGTCCTTCCCAGGATCTGAGAGGGCACACCCGGGGTTTAAAGAAGAGGTTTGCCTCCTGCTTGTGTGCTCCCCTGCGAGCAGGGCCAGGCGAGGAGCACCTCACACCTCCTGCTGTCCTCTGACATGTAATTGTGGTCGTTTCTGCTAATTTTCTAAGACTTCACAGCATGGATTCAGGCAGTCAAAGAAAGAGAAGCAATGTCATATGACCTCATCTGTCCTCTTCAACCTTCCAAATAAAACCTTTGAAAAATTACTGTGACAATACTTTATGAGGGTTTTGGGGATTTCTTTCTTTTAGGTACATGAGCTTTGCTTTTTTTTTTTTTTAATCAAAAGGTAGTAATTTCAGCGAGGAATATTCCTTGTCTCCCAAAGACAGTAACTTTGCTGAAGAACAAATATTTGCTCAAAAAGAACCTAATCATTGATATTTCAGCCAGGCAGTTCTGACAAAGGAAGAGCACAAAGTATCTAATGGGACTCTCAGAAACACCAGAGCAAGCAGGTAATTAAAAAAAAAGTAAAGGAAATTTTGCCAGTTGTACTTTAGATTCAGTCAT
This sequence comes from Nicator chloris, assembly GCA_013400495.1. Taxonomy (NCBI): domain Eukaryota; kingdom Metazoa; phylum Chordata; class Aves; order Passeriformes; family Pycnonotidae; genus Nicator; species Nicator chloris. The sequence continues at coordinate 68,430 of WAAE01024453.1, forward strand.
CTATTTTAAATTTTACTTGATGTTTAGAAAATGTTAGATAACCTAAAAAACCCAATTCTTTTGAAATAATAATATACCTGCATCTGGTTTACATCATGTACAGGATACAATTTCTAAGACTTAACCATCCTAACCCTTCCAGGGATTATTTGAAAATGGATTGAAAATGTGATTTGTCAGGCAGTTTCTCAACAAGATGCAAAAATGCAAAACATTTCATTCTTCCTGGATTTTTTTGTGTGTTTTGGGGTTTTTTGGGGGGGAGATTTGGGACTTTTTTGGCTTATTTGTACTGTTGTTAAAAAAGAAACATCCAAGTATTTTCATTGCTTTTTATGTGTTCCTGCAGATTACCACAACAGAGCTTGAAACATTTTGTGGCTCTTGATTTATTATTGACAGCAAAATTTGAAATTGCCAAATAAGAACTTTTTTTAATTCTTAAAATTGCGGTTTTAGAAATATGAACGTTTTGTTTGACACATTAACTCACCAAAAGTGAGAAGTACATTGTAATACATGTTTAATTTGGTCCTTTCACATGAGCCATTCAGACTGGTACATCTGAATTTTTGTTAATTATTATTATATATGTGTCAGCAAAAAAGCCAAACTGATTAATTTTTGGTTTTTTGTGACTCTTCAAATTCTCATATTTAATATCCTTTTCCTCCATTTACTCTAAGTTAGAGGTAGGGATAAGGCCTAACAGCTCATTCTTACAATTGACTATAAAATACTTCCTCCACTTTAATGGAACCAGCTGTAGACTATAATACCAGAATAATATAATTTATTGCCAGAAAGATTATTAAAAATCAAAATTTAAGTGCCTTAGTCATGTTCAAGACTTGCTTTTGTAGATAGAGAAGAAAATCCATTCTCTGGGGAGTTTTTTGAATCCCAAAACACTTTCTCTGAATTACTTTTCCAGTGGGCCTTCTAGTATGCCACAGGAAGTTATAAAAGCACTCCAGTACTGAAAATATCTAATTTTAAAATATATATCAATGTGCAATATTAATTAATTTCTTACATGTTCATAGGTATTCTCAGAGACACTTTATCTTGTTGCAGTGTCAGACAGGACAAATGGAAACAAGGAAGGGAATTTTCCATTATTCTCTGGAGATTCCTTTCATCCCGGAAAAGGGATTTGTACCATGTAATAGCATTTAATCACCTGTCCCTGCAAGTTAACTCATAAAACCCAAGCTGTTAGAAATGAAGGTTGTAAACATTAAAATAAATGGAAAGAAAAGATTTTCTAAAATTATTCAGTTAAATGTAACAAAATTGCTGTAAAGTACTCTTTTGTCTCATGTTACTTGAGAGTAAAGGAAGAAAAGTGTAATTGTTTCTATTAATTCCTAGTCACCTTAGGGTTTTTCCTTAGCAAGAAAGGAGCTTTTCCTTGGCAGAAATTAGTCTTTACCCATCCTTTACACCTTAAAAACTGCTGGGTATAACCACACTAGTAAAGCCTGACTTATGGCAGCTGACATATTTAAAATGATTTAGCAAGCTCATTTCACCATTGCATTTTACATAATGTCATTAGATGACACTCTTATTAGAATTAAAGTTTGGCAACTATTTGAAAAAAAAAAACAAACCTGCCATGTCTAATGATGGGTTTGGAAATCCAATAGTTATAAGAGAGGCTTAATTCACATGCTGCACCATAGCAAGGGGATTCAGTTCCTCTGGAGGCGAAAAGTAATCAAAAGATTTAAGTATGGCCTTCAAATCTTGGAAAGGTCAAGATCTAAGGATATTAATCTTAGGAACCTCTGATAAGGCACATTAACACATTATTTCATAGTTCATGAGTTATCTTGCATTTTCATTTTCAAATGCAGAAAATGAAGCAGCTCCTGAACGAACGTAATTTTAAATATTTCTATTGGTCTTCTATGGATGATGGTTTGATATTACAGAATACTGTTCGCCTTTAGTTTTAGCTTCAGTTATTTTATTTAAAATGAAACTGGGAAGTATGTTTTGCTTTTCATTTACATTGAGACTGGAGACCGTTTGCTACTTGTCTTGAAAAGCTCTGTGTTTATTAAAGTATTTAAATGCCACATTTGCTAAAGACAAGTAGGTCTGTGCTTCTTCAGAGCAACCAACCACATCCCAGCTACAGCTCAAAGCCAGAGGTGATGGCTTTGCATTCCAGCTCTGTTCCCTACAGTGAAAACAGGTTTGAAAGAGAATACTTCATCCAAGAGAATGGAAAATGTTTGTGGCAGAGAGCAGGTGCAGGAATATCTGTGCCGTCAGATGAGTGGAAATGCAGACCTGGCAGATCTATCACTGTAACTGAGATGTGATGTTACCTGTGGCTGTCTCCAGTTGAGGGAGATTCCTCAGCGTGAGTTCCTCTCACTGCTGGTGCAGGCCAAAGCAACTGGGACAAATTAGATGCACGAGGTTTTGATGACTGCAAGAGGGAAACTCATTCTGAGGTTTCGTTTTTCTCCCCTGCCTTCCATCTGACCACGCATTTAGCTTCAAAGCTGCAGAAATGTTGTAATTTGAGTTTCCGTATGTTTGATTCAAGGTCTTTTCCCCCAGTAAAAAGACTTTAGCATGTCCTAGGAGTAGCTAACCAGTTTCCCAAATATTTTTTTCCACTGTTAAATGGGTTGTAGAATGTTTTGTTGGAAAATGTGGAGTCTTCCAAACTTTGATCTATGTCCAGTCAAATAATTCCTTCTTTCCAATAACTAAATATGCACATTGACACTGAGCAGCCAACCAGACACATGGACTAACAACGAAATTGTGAGCAAACATTGCCATACCACTATCCCATGTCAGATGGTACATAGTAAACCTTAAATATAGAAGATCCCTTCTTACCTCCAGGTGAAAAAGGTAATTTTTCTTTTTTTCTTGGACACAGCTACTCGCATGGGATGGGACTCATGTCAGTGAGAAACAAAAGGTTCATTTTTGATTATGATTACAAACAGATTAATTTTTTAAGAATGTGTCTAAGAACTTTACATGCTTAGAGTACTTCATGTTCACAAATGCTCATAAATTTGTGCGGAGTCGGCAAGATTTTAAATGTGCACGTTTCTGGAACCTTTCCAGACAGAAATATGGATAGATAACATCCAATAAATGTGGATAAATAACAGTTTTATTCCTTCTGATCTGTTCAGAAAGCAGCGAGCAACTTTCATGCTCGAGGGATGGGGAGAACTGTCTGAGAGAACTCATGCTGAAAGTGTTCACAGGTGGAGCTGTTCTTTCACAAGACCTAGAAGGAGGTACAAAGATTGTGCTCCTGTCACAGCGGATTTGGACTCTTGCACGTTTTGGGCCTTGTTCTGTTGGATTCACTGAAGGTCAGTGTCACTCTCATTTCTACAGCCTCTCACATACCCCAAATTAAGAGACGGTTATCTCACAGGATCTGTCCAGTCTCCTGCTGTCATTGCCAGAACGATTTTGTCATGTCTCAGTCTCGTCTGCTTCCCCGCCCAAAGCCTGTTCCTGTCATGGTTGGTGTCCTCAAGTTACGGGCCACTGGCTACTTCTGATTGTGGTGTTGTCACATTATGCTAGGACAAGGTTCACGGGAAGCACAGGGAGATGCAAAGCCTTGACTAGCAAGTAAAAAGCCTTCACGGTGCTCCCTTTCCCACTCTTTAGACGACAGGCACTTACAGATGTCGTGGCCAAGAAGCTGTTGCCTCAGCGTTTAAAAATAAATGGTTTTGTCAGCTTGCTTGCAAAGCCCCAGTGCTGGGTGATCACCAGGAGCTCTGATCAGATATGATTTTTGCATAAGGATAGTGAGCAGACTTTCTCATCCTCTGGCAGATCGGTGTTTCAGACCACTTCCCACTAAAGGCACTGGACTAAGATCCTTGGCTGAAGCCCAAGAAGTCCATGTTCCTGCTCATGTTGATGGATGTTGGCATGTTTAAACTGCATCAAGAGTTGGACCAATGCTTTAATTGTGGTTAAGTATGTCAGATGACCAAGAGAATCAGTCTTCTGCATGGGAAGAAAACTGTTCTGAATTGCTCAGTGATGTCTTCAATTTTACCTGAATCAGACTATCAGTCTGTTTGCTTTCCAATACCTCACTCCAAATCTGGGCAAAAATAAACTCGAAGCCTTACACATCAAGATTTCTTTTACACTTTCCTTGGATGCCATGAAGTAATTTTAATTTTTTTGTTGCCTTTGGGTTCAGCATAAGGAGAAGTAGTCCCACTCGGCATCTGTCAGAGCATTTTCCTCTGAGAAATCTGCAGGGCTGTTACCCAAAATTCTCTTCACACGTTTGCAGGGCTCTGCACTTGTCCTTGCCTCCAAGAAATAATGATTGATTTAGAGAGCCAGCTCTGTGCTCTGTGTTTAATTAAAGCCTACACTGCCCTCCTTTTTGCTATACTGTCTTCCACGTCCCAGAACTCTTTACAGAGCACACAGTTGGTGTTGTAATTAAATTCTCCCATTCTGGGACCTAGTTTTTTGCTGCTAACCACTGGGTTTTCACCTTTAGAGCAAAGTTTTGCTATTGCACTCATGCCCTAGAGCATAGACTTCACCTTTCCCTATCAAAGCTTCCTAACTTTTCTCCCCTGTCAGTTTTCTGACTCTGAAGAGCCTCAATACATCAGTATCCTCGGTACACGGCTCTTGCCTGGACACATGTGTGACATGCTTGTGGTTTTATGGCCATGAACCCCATCTTCCCAGATATTCCTGTGCTTGGGGTCTCTGTAACTCCTCAAAATGCTTCTCTAGACCCTCAACAGCAGTCACAGCATTTCTAGTCTCATGTTTCTTGCAGAGATCCTTGTTTTTAACGCTGCACTGCCATGTCCTGCCTTGCTGCAGGGCAGACCCATAGCATTTTCCACAAGTAAATGCGTTTATCAGCATCGATTTAACAAAGGTGTGTTGGTGTTCACTGAGTGCTGCTTCAGAAACGTTTCTCAATTTCACAGTGCTGATGAGGGTATGTGAAGGGGCACTCATTCTTATCCAAAGATTTGCTGGTTAGTAATCTTTTTGCCTTTACTAAGCAGTTGATAAAGTTTGTCTATTTGTGTTACAAATAGACCATGACAAAACAAATTTGATATTAAGTGACACTTTAAAGAGCTCTACATTTCAATGAAAACTTATAATGGGTTTTCCATATGAATATATTTATTATGTATAAATCTGAATGGCTGCATGCACTGAATACCTAAAGGAAAGCAATTCAGCTTTAAGGATCAAATTTTTAATAGGTGTCTAAGTAATCCATGGTATTCTTCCTTGAAAAACTTGGGTTCTCAGAGGCAGACAGACATCTGTGGGGTAGATAAGCATGTGCTAAATGTCTGTATTTACATGCCTTCCTCTGGCACAAAGGTACATCTAAAATACGTCAGTGGAAGTTTGAGACTTAGGTGAAGGTCATCTCAGGCTAATGCTGCCATTCTTCAAAGCCACCTCCATAAAGAGGTCTGAAAAAAAATTTTAATATGAAACCTTTATTAAAAATGGCATTTAGAGCATTTATATATTATCAGGCTCCCTCACTGAGCACAATATGTATAGCTAAATCCATTTCTCATCCACTTTTATCTTTGTCCTCTGTAATCTGGCTCATTTCTTCAGTGTAGGAAAAAATACAGGGAATCAGTCTGCTTCACTTTCTCCTCTAAATATGGAACCTGTTTAATGCAGCAAAAAGAGCAAAGCCAACAATGGATGTAAATATTGACACATTTGAAATGCATCAGAAATCCTTCCTCTCAAAGCATCCCATAATTTTAAAAAACTAATTCTAAAAATTTATACTGTGTGGAAGACAATTTGGATTTTTCTCCCTTGACTTGCTAAATGGGACCTTTCCTAATTGCAATGAGCACGGTTCAAATAATCTGAACAAACAATATGATTAATATAAAAAATTGGTTTCATTTCACTAATTTAAATGAAATATTTGAAGTACCAAAAGCTTAAATAGAAGAATGCAGACTTAAATTAGCATAGATGCTATTAGTATTAGAATAGAAATTTGTAAATCACTGACAATGAGGATCATGCTTAATCATTAACTCAGCAGGATTTAGTCCAAAGTTGAACAATACTATTTGATGTGCATGCTCAACACACTGACAACTTTAAAGTGTGATTTGAGCACACTGAATTGTCATAACATTTTTTAAAGGAAAGGCTGTTAATAATTCTATTTTTTTAAGGCTGGCAGAAGAATCTTCAGTGACTCTTTCAGTTTTTCTATATCAATGATGACTGTTTCTCAACAGTAATGACTGAATCTTCTTTTTTTCTTCCTGGATAAAGTAATCGGAAAATACCTGGCAACTGTGAAGAATTATATGACTGAGATTCTGCCTTCCCTGGGATTTTGCTTCTATAGTGACAGTAATTAATAATTATGAAGTCATTAGGATTAAATGGAAATGTCACATTGATGTTATTATTAATGAAGTCGGTTTTCCTAGAGGTGACAATGTGCCTTCCTTACAAACCAGCGTGATGACAGCCACTACACATTTTTGTGGCAACTGGTGTGGTCCAAATTTTCTATGCTCCCAGGAACAGCAGCAACATGTGTTGGAGTCATCTGGCTCTATAATCAGAACATGAATGTAATTATATACACACACACTGCTCTGACTCCGTACCCGCGAGGGCTGCTGCTGCACTCTCCCTGCGGCGTCTGGGGCCAGCTCCCTCTTCATGCTGCTTCCCGCTCGGGGAATGAGTTCACACTGGGGTTTTCTCCCATTCTGGAGCTGGAAACACTCCTCGTTCAGCCATAGGTTGAGGAAAAATCAGGGCTTCTAAAACACTTGTGTTGCATTTTCCTAACTCCGCTTGTGCTCATCATCGCTGCTCCCTCCGAAAAGCTGTGTAGAAAAGCAGGCATTGGATTCAGAGTATTTAGGAATCTGATTTCCTGAGTTGATTGTAATTCTAATGGAGTTAATAATGTTCCTCAGAAAGCCAAATTACCCAACTAATTATTATACATTTATAGTGAGATAACATTGAAGCTGTCAGCAGCCAGCGATGCTGTATTTATTAAAAATGAACACTGTTTCTGCACTCCTCTGCTTGGCTTAAAGTGGTGGCTGGTTTAGTTTTGTTTTGTTTTAACTGCACAGCTTCTACTAATCTACTTCTCATTAACAGCACCAAGGCAAATCCTTTCTTTCTGCTTTGGCTGGCAGTTTCAGAACTGTCTGTACATATAGTGCAAACAAATTTTGCCTTATTAATACCAACCGCCTACCTCCCGCGCATCTGATTTATCCGCCTAATCTATGGTGTTCAAGAAATACCTATTGCTGTGGCGTAATTAAATTTCCAGATTCAATAGAATTTGATTTCACTGGGAGGGAATGACTTTTCATGGTGTGGGTGGATCTCGAGGAAGGTTTGGAAGAACCACGCAAACTCCTTAACCAGCTGCTTGGGGATTTAGTGGTGGCAACCCTCTGCTGGGAAAGGCAAAGCACTAAAGAACATAACCAGCCCAGGCGTACGGCTGGAACAAGGAGAAAATGCAAGTGTGAAATTAGTGAAAAAAATATTGATGGGTGGATGGAGCCTTGCTTGGACAACTGCTGCAGTGCCCACCATCCTTGAGTACTGCTCACATCTAACTTTGGTTTATGTCAATAGGATTATAAAGCTGTTGATACACATGAATGCTATTACCCCCAGTAATAAGATGCTGAATTAGCAGTAAAATACTTAATCCTCTTCCACTGAATTTAGTGCTATGAATACAGTGCAAGAGAAAACATAGACAAGTCTAAAATTCCTTGGAAACAGACATTTAGCTATTGACTTTCCTTAAAGGCATCTACTTGATTTTCAGGGATTTCTGAGATCTGGAACACTTGTCCAAGGAGGGAAATGATTGTTTTCCTATTATGGCAATGGCATTAATGTGTCTTAACGTGGATAGTTAATATAGTGGCTTCCTATAGGGCCATAATTTATCATTCTTAATTAGAAAATCATTGAGTTTATTTTCTATTTTTCTGACAAAACCTGATGGAACTTCTGATAAACCTGGGTTGAGTTTGCTTTGCTTTACTCTAAGAGTAACAGCAATTAGTGGTGAAAGGGGAAGAGAGTAAATAGCTGCTAAAAACTGTAGAAAAACAGAAACAGCAGATATAATAGCAGAGTCCCAGGTACCAAATGGATTCTTACTCCTTGAGAAACACAGATTAATCTGAAAACAGTTGCAAAAGTATTTTAAGATGAGGCTCTCAGCAATGAGATTGAAAAGCTGTTGGTGTCATGGATACACGCTGATTTCTAGTGCATGTCTATCTGCTGTACAGGCAGCTTCCTCAGTTATTTTCAGACTACCTTCAATCCTCTCCTTTATAGTAAGATTGTCTTTGCCATGGTGACTAATGACTTTTTCCTACGTTTGTCAAGGTTGATTTTTGTATTGCCCTTCTGTCTTGCTTCACCGAGTCTCTAGTGAGACACTAAAGATTCCTTCTCACACTGAGAATTATTCCCCAGGCCTTGGATAATATATGAGACACAGCTTCAAGCACTTCCACAACTGACTGTGTCACCTGAAGGGAAACTTAAACTGCACCAGCAAATACAAAAATCCCTTTAGTCCCTGCACTTCCCCAGCAATTCACACCTGACTCCCACCCAGATAATTTAATCTGTGGAGGCTTCAGAACTCCATTTATCATCTCTCCCTCTTCTCATTTACAAGACAGCTAAAGTTATCTCCACCTCCTTCTGCCTGGGTCCCATTACCCCCTTAATCCATTTAAATCCTTCTTTTTCTTTTTCTTTTTTTTTTTTCCTCTGCTAAATCCTCAGCTTCAAGGTCCTATGTGCTACCTCTTAATGTTTCCAAGTATATTCAGCACTAAAGTACTGGAGTGGTTTTTGCCAAGACTTGCTGACAGTTTATCTTTGGCTTTTGTTCTGCTGCTGATGACTATGCAGTAAAATGGACTTTGGGCTTTTTTTTTCCCAGTCTTCTTGCAGGTTCAGGATCCCACCTATAAGGAAGTGATTAATGATTGGACTCAATGATCTTAAAGGCCTTTTCCAACCTAAATGAATAAATCTGTGAATGGGTCTAACTGGTAAATTTGTTTAGTTGAATACAGCATTTCAACTATAGACTTGTTTTTGTTTGTTTTTCCAGAGCAACTGTATCATCAAATTCACACTTTTTTACTCTTTTAACCTCAACTCCATTTGTATTTTTTCTACCTCTTTTTACAAGACTTGTTTCCAAGAGAAAGCTAAAATAAGATGTGTGCTGCTCTAGATCTAAATATCCTTTAATCCTTTTGGGCAGTGTACTCCATAAAACAACCTCATAAACTCTCTGCTGCCTCAGACAGGCCTTTACCTCCTCTCCCAGGTGTCATTTCAATTGTCTGCATCATAAGAGCATTAACAGGATTTTATGAAGATGACACACACATGGAAACAGCCAGCACCCAAGCCTTTTGATCTTGTGTCCTAGATTTTGACTTCTGTTTGGATTTCTACAGTGTGCTAATGCCATACAGAAAAGGTAGAGAAGGGTGTTGGGTTGTGCAAGTTGAGTGGTAGGAGATCAGCTGATGGTGAGCAGGAAGGCACTCAGGAATGCATCATCACACTCAGTGCTGATGAAGAGCTCTTTCAAAGCAACCATCATGTTTGTTCTCCCTGACGCTGACTGGGCAAAACCAAATGCTACCGAAATCCAAACTCCTTTGGAAAAGTCTGCATCTGTCAATTTGGGGGAATTTTTTGTCAGTTGCTGAAAAATAAGAAATTTGCGGAAGCTGTTGCTGTTATTGATATTACTACTACTATTTTGGGTTATAGTGGCTGATGACATTTCACAGGAAGAGCCAACAAATATCCAAACCTAGTATCTGCCTTGAATCAATTGTATGTACTTTCTGAATCTCTCGAGTTACCTTTACCTTCTGAAGTGTCAGTAAATCACATGGCTTATGTGTTTGGTAAGTGCAGAAATAATTGGTGTTCCTATTATGACACACCAAATTCAATTTTACTCCATAAACCCCTGATTTTTTTTTCATGTGGGAAAACAGTAAGTGGAAAAGGTAATTGCTTTGATGCAAGTATGTGTCTAAAGTTTTGAGTTATTTTGCTGTATTGCATGAGGAAACATAATTTGATTCTCTCCCTTTCATTCCTTTTAAAAGGAATTTTATTTTTGATTCCTAAAATCCATTAGAATAAACAGTCTGGATGATGAAAAACAGAGAAAGTTTCTTATTTAGGGGAAGGGAATTAAATTCTGCTTATCAAATGACACTAATGACCAAACTAAATTCACTTCCACACAAAATGCACATGCTGTTTTTCAATCAACAATAATTTGTCTTTCTCATTCTATTTTCAAAGTCTAATGGGACATTTCTAAGGATATATTTTAGCTGCCTCTTCTAGATTCAGAAGATCTGCAATTAATCTAAGCAAACTTATCCAAAATATGCTCTAAAAATTCCTCATCTCACTATGTCTCATCTGTGTTTAGAAATGTGTTAGAAGGGGACTAATCAAGTGGTTTCATAGATGCAGTGAAACAGATTAAAAAATCTTTTATATTTACCCCTGTTGATTACAATTTGTCATGAATAATTTTATTTTCTGAGTGTCTACAAGAGCTTAGTGGCCTCAGCCTGGGAAAAAATACAGTTTATATTGCAACTTTTTTTAGGATTATGCTGATTACTTGTATTTACTAACTTTGTGAGCACAAAAATAATTCTGCAAGCAATGGGTATGACTATTCCACTAGATCTTGGTGGAGCAGTGGAAGATGCTGAAACAGTTTTGCGGGGGCAAAGGCCAGAGCTGTCCTATGAGCGATTTTGCCAGCAAGGGCCACCAGGAGAGCTCTGAACTTGCTCCTTCTGCTCCTGGCTCCTCCAGTACTCCCACTGAGCTCCTATAGGAGTTCCGTGTTCCTTGATACTCCTCATAAGAAAGGAGGATCTATATTTGCTATTTTGAGCACCCCTTATGCTAAGGAACAAAGATGGGCATGATTGCATTCCGTATTCTTTTCCAAAGTGCTGATAAGTCTGGAAGCTGAGCTTATAGATAACCCCAAATTTGCACTTGATTGATGTAGCACCCTTACAGGTAAAGCGATGGAAGGTAGAAGGCTGCCCTGGCTTCACAGGAAACACACCATGTGGGTGAAGTTTGTTTAAAAGGACGGGCAAAATTAAATCCTGCCATTTTCTCACTTCTGAAGTGATGATTTGCAGAGCGCCCACAAACTGAGAAGAAGGGCAGCAGCCAGTGCTAACCGACCTGGGCAGCCTGCCTGCCTAAGGATTGCAGCATAGTGTTCGAAACGCACAAATTCACAAAGAACGTGAAATTCTTGAGCCAGGGTAAACTAGATGGAGAGAAAATGCTTTAAAATGACTCATTATAGTATCACAGTGTGCCTGCTCGCATAAAAGCTTTTGAGCTACTACCGGCTTAGGGCAGAAGTTTGTAAGAGCTTATACAGCAAAAAGTATTTTGGTTATTTATTACTTCTGGTTTAGCCTGAAGAGTTTATGCTGATTCAGTAACACATCAGTCAAACTTAGCTGGTTGGAGCAAGTTTATGCCTATCTTGTGTTACTGCAGTGGTACAAAATATTTTGGCAAACCTTTCTTTAGCTTGCCATTTGACCAGGCATAAGAAAGGAAATAGGAAAGATTTACTATTTTTATTGTACTGATGGAGAAATAGAAGCAGGTAAGGTGACATGAGTTGCTCAAGATCACAGAGCAGGTCAGGGCAAGTGTTCAGACACTGCCTGTAACACAGACTGATGAAAACACTGAGATTATGTGAGAAATATACATATATATATTTACTTATGTTATTTGTACACAAAATTTCCCAAAGTTCACAGCTTATTTATATGTTGCATAAAGCAAATATTTTGTTAGGTTTCACTAGGTTTATACAGAATCTTGTGCCAGCATAACGTCTTTCCTTATTGTAGTTATTTTGAATATTCACATAAGAATCAATTGCCTAAGAATGTAACAATTTCATCAAGCCTGGTCTGAGAATGTTACTGAATATACTTCTTGACTAACTCACATAAAAAGTCACTTTCATGATTTAGTTTTCTCTTTTGACTTACTGCTGTGGATTTTTTTTCTTTCTACTCCACAGACATTTTCATGCCATCACTTAACAGCATCTAAATTCTTCCCTTCCCAAGGAACAGACAATTATATTTTCATCCAACAGGACAACTTATCAACTGCAGCACCTGTTTTCAAGAATATCATTGCTTTAGTGTTAATTTTGGCTGGCTTTGTGCATTGTCAACTGTTACTAAATGGAATGATGATGTTATACCACAATTCATATTGCACAAATATTGGGCAACATATTACTTCAAGGTAGGAGGAAGCTGAAGCAGATTCATATTCCTGTACACACAGAAATATTTGAAATTAGAGTGACACAGGCTGGACAGACCACAGCACTCCAGAGCACTACACCAACATGCATTTCTTGGATACTAAAAGCAGTTGTTTGGGATTTGGGTTTTTTTTTTTTTTGTGTAGCTGGATAAAAATTGCAATGCATTTTGCAGACAACCACCTAAATCCTTGCCTGGTAAGTATCAGAGGTTGAGCATCAATTATTAATCAGAAGATTAATAATCTTCTTTCTTAATAATTAATAATCTTCCTAGCTCTATGGAGATGCATATTTGTGTGTGTATAAATATTACACATATATAAAACAAAAATATGCTGGAACAAATCTTTAAATCCAATGCCTGGGTTTTGCTCAAGAGGCATAAAAAGTGCCTCCAAGGCTATCGACTAAATTTAGTGTGCAATCTCAGAACTACATTGGGAGGATGGTGCTCTCACGTCAGCACAGAGCAAGGAAAAAAGCTACTCCTGAAGATTTCAGAGGATTTAGACTGATCCCCTATTTTGAACAGTCATCTGGTGTGTTCCTTGATGGCAGGGATAGCAGTGAGGAGCAATTGTACCAACAGGATGATAGTAACACAGCAGTAGATATAAGCACAGTTATAACTACGTGTGATACAAATTACATCTGCCACCCAGGGACAGCAGGTCTTTTGAATGCATCTTAATTCTGTTACTAAGCGGCAAAATGAACATCCACCACTGCTGGGTATTCAACACACACATGTATTTGTACAGAGGGTGAGGATATGTGGATGCAAACCTCCTGCTTTCCCTTTTTCTGTGGCTAAAGGACAGACCTTGGCCCTTGGGTAGCAAGGAACAGAGAATTGCCTTTTCTAACCCAAAGCACAATAGCCATTTCTCTACCAAAATGCAACTAGATTATGTTGTGGTGGCAGTTTTGTAACGACCTAGAAATGAATGCTGTCAGCCTGGAAATGGGAACTATTTCCTTTTCAGGGAGAATGTGAATACAGCTCCCTCCTCTCCTGGCCAAGTGTTCCAGCCACCACATGATCCTATCCCAGATCTTTTGTTTAATTTTGCTTCAACTTAATCATTCTTGCATCCTTTGTTCACAGAGCTCCAGTTTCAATAGATGGGATAGATAGTACTCCTACCCAAATTACCTGGTAATGAGGAAGGGTGAGGAAAGAGCTGAAAGGAACTATTATGTTTCCTTGCTATATTCTTATGTAAAAGAACACTATTGCCTTCATCTATTGAAAATCAAAATTGTGACTGCAAGTCCCTGATAAGTAGGAAAAAAAGAAAAAAAACCCAACAAAACAAACCTGCATTATGTTCCTCTTTAAAAAAGACCAAAAGGAAAAAGATGGTCAGCCTGGACTCAGTTCCTGAGGAGCTCAGGAAGCACATCCTCTTGGAGTCCATTCCCAAGTACATGACTAAGTGACCAGCTGACTCTGAAGGATCTAATAATTGTGAATATGAACAAACCAGCCCTTTCTGAGGCCTTTGACATCCATCCCCTGTAGCATCATTTAGGAGCTGAGGGATTCTGACCTGAGGCAATGGATGACCAGGTGGATCAGAGACTGGCTGTGGGTGCCAGACTGGACACAGGCCACTTATGAACAGGACTTCCAGGTGATTTTGTGGAGGCATCTTACATGATACTGAGAGTCCCAAGATTAAAGTGCATCTCAGCCTAGACAGATTTTAGGACTAACACCTGAAACATTAGTATCAGAGAAATGTTTTTGCCTGAATACTTCATGTGATAACATTTCCACTACCTGCTTGGGAAATTATCTTTTTTTTAATGTTTATATTCCTATGTTATCCTAAGTCTGCACTATCTTTATTTACCTTCAACCTCACTAATTTTACCTGTCAGAGAATGAAAGTATCCGAGTCAAAAGATAATGGCGTATGAAGATCAGGAACTCAAAAGTTACAAAAGGAGTGATGAAATGACTACAAAAATGACTACTCCGTGTTTAAGCAGATCATCACGCCTCAGGCCCACCCTTGCAAAACATTTATTTCTGGATGTGAATCACTGCCTGCCCAAAGCTCTACCCGAGACATGACGAGCTCGCACGGCTTTGCAGCCCCGCTCCCTCTGAGCGCAGCGCCGGCTCCGGGCTGGCTGGGACATGCGTGCGCCCTGACCACGGACCCCAAGGGCTGAGTCAGGCGCCAACCACCGCAGAGGCACACTGGAAACAGCGCTCCAAACTGCGCACAAAGCAAACCAAAGCCTGTGTACACACAGGATGCCTCCCATTTTGGTGACTTCAAGGATCAGCCTCACGCTTGCCTTTCTCGTTGCGATCCATTGTGTTCTCTCGTCCATCAGGGCTGCCTGCTTTCACGTCCAAATAACACCACACTGAAACTGTTGAAATAATTGAAAAGCACGTAGCAGTCTTTCCTAATACTCTGCAAAAGATGTGGCAAATCATTTGGAAAGCATAAAAGACTTCTGCTTAACCCACCCCCTCAGGTTTTTCCAGTGTTATGCAGACTTCTTAACGTTACAACTTTTTGTGCAATCTTGTCACTCAGAGTTTCTTCTTTTTTTAGCCTTAACCGGCTAAATACGAAATCATACCTTAAACCATGCACAACACAAACATCCCATCATCTAAAATCAGGTGCCTCAATGTGGCTCAGATTAACCAGGAAGGTTCCCACAGCCTCACACCACTGAAATGAAAAGTATAGAGCATTTTTGAGGGGCTTTTATTCAGATAGGAAATTTTACTCTGCTTTATACTCTGTTCTGTTAGGCCTTATCTGTCAGCCTTGTAGCCTGCAAGGTTGCAGCCAACTAGATCATGGCTTGTTTGCTATCTGTGTCAAACTAAGTCGTACAAAACCGCAAAAATAAGGTTTGGTTCTTATCCTGATATCGTCTCATTAACTACAATGTTGCACAATTGTATCAGAAATATCTGACCCTTAGCTATAATAATTCACTAGGATGATGTCATCTGAGCTGTCACCTTAGGTATAGGAGGTACTATGCAAATAATCTTGATAACAAAATGCCTCCCTTGCTTTTGAAGATTGACTTCAGGGTCTTAGTTTCTTGTGTACAGATGAAAGATCGTGGCTGCGCCTCTTCATGACAACCTTGAGTTTTTAACCCTTTGAACATATTTTTGGGATTTTTTTTTTTCCAAAAAAAGGGATTTACCATTGAAATTGTTTATATGCGGTTGCTTCCTAGTAGGAATTTGAGGCAGGGGTCAGTGCAAGGCCATTCACCTTTAGCTTGTACATAGAAAGTTTTTGAAAGGTCATGCTTTGGACTATAGCAAGATTTTGCCTAATTATACTTTAGGCCTGCCACATTTTTTTCCAACTTCTGTTCCTCTCTCCCTCCCCCTCTCCTTCTTCCACTTGTAATTCCAGCAAGTACTTCATACTCCTGATGTCAGCAGTAGGAATGATATCCTGAAGGGAAACTTAGCTCAGATGCAGTGGCCAGCAGTTAGTTTTTGGGGTGTAATTATTTTGTGTCCTCTGTACCATGCTAAAATCAAATTATTGTCATCTGTTTTAGGATTTATGTATTAGCATGGGAAGGTTAAGTATTTTCACAGTTATTATCTATAACTCCATCATGCATACACTTAAATATCTGATTTTAGTAAACCATGCTGTTATTCCACCTGCTTCACTATATTCACACCGGATGTTGTGAAATCTGACAGTGCCTTTTCATCTAAATTGGGTTTTCATTTGTGCCTTGGTCACCAGAAAGGCAGAAGTTGCACCTTCCCCTGCGTCTCATCATTGTTCAATCTCTTTTTCCTCTTTGGGTCACCTAGCAGTCTAACGCTTTTGCCAAGATCTGCTTCTTAACGCATTGAATCTGCAATTATTTCTTGTGGGTTTTTTATCTTTTTTTTTCTGTCAACTTCTGTTTTTTCTCTAGTCTGCTCAGTAGACTAGAGCTGCAATCCCATCACTCCAACCATTATGTGTCTCTATCCCTTTATTGTTAAAAGAAAAAAAAATGAAAAAAGAAAATATTTTACAGTTCAAAGTCTCTTGAACTTGTATCAGCATTAGTTTTGGAAGCTTTGAGTTCCCACAACATTACGAAATGGAAGGGTGGTGCAGCTGGGAAGAAAAAAAAAAAACAAGCCTAGAGACGGTTATCTGCCAAAAGTGTAGGGTTAAAAAACCCAACCAAGTCAGAAAGCTTAAAAAAACCCCAAAACAAAACAACCACCCAACATTTTCTTACTACTAATCTTATTTCTCTTTCTCCCCCACTCCCAATTGCTCTGCAAATTTGTAATTCACTGCTTCCAAAGGTTCTTCAAACTTGTTCTACTGGTTTTCAGAAGCAGACAGACTTGTTTTTCTAAGCTCTTCAGTACACCAACTGAATTTATTTAATTTTTCATTTTGCTCCTGCAAAGAACTCAGGGACGCTCCTTGAAGGGCCCTAAATCACTCCCGTTGTATCCTATGGATATATTCAGTGTGTACTCCACAATGCTGTGATTACCTGGTGTACAAAAGCATACAGAGCCGTGCTAAAATGAAGGCACTATTTAGCAACCATAAAGACCTTGATCCTTGATGGAAAAGTGCCTTATCATATCTGATGCAGCCAGCTGCAAGGGGAGCAAATTTTAATGAAAATCCTTCCTTTGCTCTATAACAGAGAAAACAAGGAGGCGAGAGGTCACTTTGTCATCATGGGTGGAAGGGGCTTCACAAGGGCCACGTAAAGGTGTCCTAGAGCAGGATCTACCCTGTTTTCTTCAGTATCAAAGTTGTCCTGGAGGAAGTTCTACCCTGGTTTCTTCCATATTAAAGTCCCTTGTTCCAAGGGTTTTCAGGAATCCACAAACTGTAAAGCTCAAGGCTCACTTTAGCGTGTTCTAACGGAAGGATGTGTGACGTCCCTTGGAGCTCTCACAGTCTTGGAAACATGAGTTTTGGATCTCTGTATCCCCAGAAGCAAGGTGGGGAAAGTGGAAAAGGTTCAGAATTGGTGCTACGATCTGGGGAGGCTGTCAGGGTAATTAATGGGAGTTCCGTCTGAAACGGGCCAGTTCGGAGCACAAGGAGAAAAGGCGATGAGAAAACCAAGCTCTGAGGTCTGTGCTCGGTTTAGAAAGAAGACTCAAATAAAGCGTTCATGTGAGGGCCGGTGTCAGCCCCGCGGTAAGAAGGGCTCGCCTCCGGCCAGGACCTTTTCCCCTCAAGTTTCGCTGCCGCGGAGCGGGGCCGGGCGGCGCCTCAGGCCCGCGGCGGGAGGCGCGGCCGCCCCCTGCAGGGCCGCGGCGGGAGGCGCCGCGGGAGCGGGCGGGACGGAGGGCGGCCCCGGGGCCGGGACAAAGCCCGGGGCGGTGGCGACGGGCACCGCCCGTCTCCCTCCGCTCCGCACTACTTCGCCCCAGATGTCCCCGCCGCCGGAGGGGAAGGGGGGCGGGCCGAGGCGGGGCTGGGGCGGGCGGAGCGGGGAGTGAGGGAGGCGCCGAGCAGGGAGAGCACCGGGCGGGCTGAGGCAGCCACGGAGCGGGGTGGCCACGGCCCTGGCACAGCGGCGCCCGGGGGAGGGAGCCCAGGGCCGGGCGGAGGAAGAGGAGGGGCGCGGGCAGCGGCGAGTGGAGCCGTCTGGAGGAGCCGCCGCGCCGAGGCGGCGAGGGAGGTGAGCGAGCGGCGAGAGGAGGCCCCTGGCCGGGTGGGGCTGACACCGGCCCCGGGGCTGGGGAGCGGGTGCCCGGGTCGCCGTGCGGAGCCGGGTGCGTGCGCGGCGGAGGGCGGCGGGCGCAGGGCGTGTGGCGCCGCGCCGCGCCGGGGGAGCAGAGGTAGAGGAAGGGCTGGGGCGCTCACCAGCTGCTCGGGGGTTTTCCCGGAGGGAGGTGGTCGCGCTGCCAAGCGGCTCCCGAGCCGTGCCTGCGCGGCCGTGCCCGGGCTGGCCGGGCGCGGGGCTGAAGCCCAGCCCGGGCTCAGGCGGTGGCTCGGGGGTGCCGCGGAGGGCACGGGGCGGCGGCGCGGGGTGACACGCCGTGACCCCGCGGCTGCCGGGCGCCGCTGCCGTGAACAAAGAAGCGTGCGGGGAGCAGTGCTGCCCTGCAACACAAACTCCCGAAGACGCCCGCAGCCGGCAGGAGGAAAATTGGGTGAGGAGAGGATTCCGTGATGAAGCCTCGCTAGGAGGAATGTTTCTAGGATGAAAGGATATATTCAGTTCTCCTCGGGAGAAAATGCAAGACTTGCTGTGGTTTTGCGGCCACTGTCATATCTGCTCATTGTTTATTGTTGGGTTTTTTGCATGTGGCTAATCACACCTCGTAACAACGGATTTTCTTTAAAACGGCTGTCTTGATTAATTTAACAGTATTAGCAAAAATAAGGAATATGAGCCCTTGACTTTGGTCTTTGTTGTCTGCGTTCGCAGCTGACTGAATTATGACATGCATGTAGGGTTAAAAGTGCTGTCTCCTTTATTTCAGAGCTCTAGGGGAAGATGTTGTCTCTTCTGACATCTTGCGATTGAGATACCTGAGAACAGGTTCAGTAAGAATCCAAGTTCCTGAAGAAGACACCACGAATGTATTGATATAAGAAGCTGTAAACATTATTTTTCCCCTCTGTCGCCTGTACTGCGTAAGTAATGTGAAGCACTTCTCGGACACTCTCCCATATGTATGAAGTCTGCAAAGCTCACTGTCCAGACTGGCTGCTTCAGTCAGTGGTACTTGCCACGTTTGTGGTGTGTATATAGTACTCTGAAGAGAAATCACTTTTTTATGAAATTCCCAGAAGGAACATTTTATTATGGACAGCTTTTTCTCTATGTGTATCCAGAGAGATTAATGCCTGGAGTTGAAAGGCATTTAGTATACACTGCAAAGTTGGCTTTCTCTCAGCTTTTCCAGATGCATTGTCTCCCCTGTACACTGGGAGCACACACAACTGCTTGAACCACAGATGCAGCCATGGAGCTGCATGAACTTGTGAGCCACACCAGAAGTCTCACTGAGGGCTGGTCCCAGCCACCACTGCACGATGTCAGCTGAGCTGTGATTGTGCCATGCTGATCCCAACACACACACAGATGGAGTGACACCCTTCCTGCAGAGGAGAGGCTGCTGAGTTTTATGAGGAAGGGTGACTGGTTGCTGTCACCTCTGTCAAGTTCTGTGCACAAGATTGTCCTGTGCTGGATGAACGCACGTCTCCCTGCTCCTGCGATATTGAAGATGTTCTGCAGCCTATGACACATCCAAGAGAAGAAGCTTTATAAAATGGCTCAAACCAGCTTGCTGCAGGGAAAGCACTTTTACTGTAGGGAGTGGGTTTTCCACAAGCTTCAGCACTGCCTCCAGGAGAAAGCGAGCTGCGGCGGCAGTGCTGCCAACAAACCACCTCTTGTAGCGAATCCTGGGAATAACACCGGTGTTGTCTCTGGGAAAGGAGCTGCCTGGGGTGTGTTGTTAGTAGGAGGGCCCGGTAGTGGGAAGACAGCCCTCTGCACTGAGTTACTGTGGCCAAGCTCACCTGCAAACCTACAGAGAGGCTTACATCGCCAGGCCCTGGCCTTCCATTTCTGCAGGGCCCAGGACTCTGACACGCTCTGTGTCGGAGGCTTTATTAGAGGTTTAGTCACACAAATATGCCGCAGTGGACTGATCCAGGGATATGAGGACAAACTAAGAGATCCTGCTATTCAAAGTCTCTTGCAGCCCGGGGAATGTGAGAGGAACCCTGCTGAAGCGTTTAAAAGGTAAAAACAAATTAAAAAAAAAAAAGCCCAAAATAAAACAAACAAATCTGCTGTTTAGGTCTTCCTTCCGGTGAGCCTAAGATGCAGATAGTTTAAAACATTTTTGTTTCATGGCTTGTTATCTCTGTCAGCGTGTGGAGACTTACCATGGAAAAATCTAACTTTGTCATTACAGCTGACATAAATAAATATTTACTTTTAAAACAAAGTTTATTATTAATAGTGAATTTATTTACATTTGTGTATTAGTACCCTCAGATGTAACTGGGTGTTTTGGAAAGACTTGAAAGTAGTTGACTTCAGAGTGGAAAATACCTAATCCATGGTCTCCCATGTGCCATAAAGGTGGGGCAGTTGTCCTTCACAGACCTGAAACAGATCTTACAGGACCCTTGGAAAAGCTTCCAATAACACGCTCTGTCTAAGAGGAAACTGGGCTAATGGATCTCTGGGTCTGATCCAGCACATCGGTTTTATGTTTGTCTAAAAATATGTGATAGGAAAATGTCAATTAACTCCTTACGTTACTTCTCACAATATGCACAGATTGTGTCAAATCTTTATTGCTACTTCTTCTGCAAGTACTTCAAAGTGTTGAGGGGATCAGAAGTTGATCAAGTGGGCTCACTCTGCCCCTTAAGAGGTTTGTCAGCTATCTAAGCTGAATGGAAAAGAAATAGATTTTTTTTTTTATTGGTGTTCCCTAACAAATCATAGTCTCCTGAGTATGTCACTGATAATTGTTTCTGTGAGGATAAGGGGATATGAAAGGATAAATTACATGTATATAGCAGTGTACTTAGAGCAGTGTAAGTCTTGAGCACAGCCTGTGTCAGTGTGTGTCTATTGGTCTTTATTCCTTTGGGTCACAATGAAGGAAAATTCCTGAAGGATAAGGCTTGTCTTCATCAACAGAGCTTTAAATTATTGTGTTGCCTGTATAAAACTTCAGTGGAATATTGGTTAAACTGAAATTTTTTTGGTAGTGTGTAGTGGTGTAACCTTCTGTGGTACTTGAGGTTTTACTGCCTGTCTCCAGTATAAAATTCCTCTCCTCTATTTTTTCTTTCCTGACTCCTAGTATTGTGGAGACAAGTACTGGTGCAACTGTAGTGCATGATCTCATTGTCATGGTGGTGTAAAAGAGCCTTCTAGTTCTGCCGGCTGTTAGGTCCTTGCCTGCTGAATAAACAGGATGCATGTCTACATTGTTCTCAGTGTAGTGTCTTAAATAGTCTAAACCGAGACTAGTTCTGGATTTTTTGTTTGCTGCTAAGTGAATATGCAAATTCTAACAACTATTAGGGTCTTAATTTCAGTGGTATTAAGCCCTCTTAAATTCTAATGAATAAAAACTGGGTGCAATTAATGTCTATAAATGGAATAGCAGACTGGCCATCTAGCTTCAGGCAGTCTTTTAAAATCATGGAAGTGGATAAATCTGGTAAGAGCCTGTTCATGTTTAACAGTCTATTATAGGGAAATCTTACGAATTTAGTACAGGCAAGTTCTCAGAAGGAGCTAGAATCCTTCCTCTGTTCTAAAAGTGATTGCCTTACTGCACAGAACAGGAGCTAGGTAAATGTCTTTACACGAAAATGCAACCTAGAAATATAAAATATAAGAGATATTTGTTTAGACTGTTTTTTATGAACACAGAGTTTAATGATGGGCTGTTTTGAGTAGCTCAATATACAGGGTTCTTGGTTTTGTACTGGAAAAATGAAATAGGCACAACATCCAAAAATAGTCTTTTCCTTGTCAAATTTTGCAGCAGTGATTGTGAACTCCCATTATTACACTAAAAATACTTATGGGGCAGTACAGCAGCTTCAGTCAAGGAGATTTTTCTTTTCACCCTTCATGTATTCCCTTGCTCCCACTTACACTGAACTCCTGCTCTCAGAAGCAGCTGTGGTGGATGGTCTTCATTCTCCTATTTCAGATTTAAGGGAGATGAGGTGTTGGGGACAAGGTGCTGTGCTGGGAATATAAGTTTTCAGCACTGTGGCAGGGCACCAGGAGGTGGCTGTTGACAGAGGCACCACGAGCTTGTTCTGCTGGGTGATACAGTCTCTGTCCACAAACAAGAGGCACTTGGCAACCCCCCTTCCCACCGTCAGGCACCTTAATCATTGTTTAACTGAACCTTTGCAACTGCATAAACGGTGCAAGGACTGTTTTAACAAAATTATAATTGAGGATGTTCCGTGGTTTCTAAGACTGGCCACTGACCACTTCAGTCCTCTGCTCCGGTGTATTTATAGTTTATGTCAAGTGAAAGTTGTTGTAATGTGAAATGAGTTCTAGGAAGACTTACCAGTCAGATGATTGCATCTCTCGTTATGTAAAAGCACTGAAGAAGCACAAAGTGCTTGTCTCAGTGCTCCATCGATTTTTGCCTTATTTTAGTTTATTCAGTAGAAGAGGAGAAAGGTTTTTCTTTAAAGGCACTGTCAAATTTTTGGTCTGCTTTTCACAGCTGCTCCAGACCCAGCCATGTATTCATGGCCTAAAATGGAAAGAGTTTTCTTCATAAGTGCTAAACAAGATGATACCACTCTATTTTTGTGCTAATTGTCTTGGAAATACTGAGAAAGAAAAACTTTCCAATGTCTTGTAACATGTCAGTTTATAAACAATATAAAGTTTGTTAGTTAAAATAGTGACATGTTTTCCTGAAGGATGTTTCTTAAATAGATTTTCAACAGCCCTGATGGTGAAAGTGATACATGTGCAAGTGATGACCCTCAGAGTGAAGATGTTTCTCACACTGTTTAAATGTCTGGTCTTAAAAACCTCTTATGCATTTATAAGCTTTAAATGCCCTAAAAATTGTTTCAGCGGCAGATCTTGCAGTTTTGAAGAACTGGAAGGGCTGAATTATAGAAATGTATTTAGCGTTTCGCATTTGTTGCTGCACTGACAGCTGAGAGGAAGAGCAGCTACTCACAGCAGTTGTCTTATCAGGCACTCAATGCTGGAGCAGAAGGCAGCTTAAAATGTGAGGGAGAGTGCTGAACCCTCACACTCAGATTTTCAGTGAAAGTAAAGCAGAAGGGAAGGAAAAGATGTTACAGACACCAGAAGTTAGCAACTGATGTGATAAACAAAGAATTTAATTCTAAAGGTCTAATAGGCTCTTCTTCTCTATTGGTACAGAAAAGTTCAATTCTGAATAACCCAAATTTTACAATGCTGTCTCTAGGGTTGTTTTGGTTTTGCTGCAGCAAGTTTATGCTTCCAGTGGTTTGACAGGAATACAGGCAGATACCACTTATCCAAGGCCATGAGGGCATAGAGGAACTCTGATATAAACTCTGGATAATGCTGAAATTTGTGTAAACTAGGCTGTAGAAAGGCATTTCCCTTCTGTTCCTGGTTTATGTTTTTCAGATAGAGGAGATGACACTGAACACCTTCAGAGAGTAGGGAAAGCCATCTAATTCCCTTGTGTTGTGCTGCAGTTGGGATTACTGGTGGCGGGCAGAGCTTGCTTCATTCACAGAATGTGGCTCTCACCAGAAGTGTGAGCATAGTTTACTCTGCGGAGTTGATTTGTTTTGTAGCCATTGCTCTTGAGTTTGAAAGATACCAAGACCAAAGCTCCTGGGACAGAGAATTTAGAGGTGGAAGGTCTTAAATAACATCATGTTTTTAAACTTCCACCAAACGCACCTTTCGTATGTGTTGGTCTGGTACAAACTTAAACCAAACTCTGAATGTTGCTTGGGTGTGTTGCTGCAATTAATAAATCACCAAAAAATGGTGAATTTCCACATCTCAGCAGGTTGGTGTGGATGGAACTGCTTTGCTCTCACTCACAGGGGTGAAGTGTCTTTCCAGCTTCTGAGTGTCTTTTCAGGGAACTTCAAATCTTGTGAGACTTCTCACATCCATGTTTCTCACACACTGAATTTAGGTCAATGATGTCCAAGTGTTTCTTGCTTGTGAAGTAGCCTAACATTTTATTGCTAAAGTATTTCTCATATAACTACTTTAATGTAAGAGAGTCTCAGTGATTTTTATCAGGAAAAAGAATGAAGCAGTGAATCCAGATTTCCACTTACTCCATTGCTAAAGTTGCATTCCCATGCAAGTAGACGTCCCTGATCAGTAGAGACCCAAAAACTCCAGAAATTTTAAAGAAATAAAGCCACAAAACCAAACCAGAAAGAGCTGCTGAACAAATCTATTAAAGAGCTTGACAGAAGTTTTCTCAAGCTGATGTTACATCCTCTTTACTAAAAAATGAAAATAGGAGACTGTACCCCAGAGCTTAAGTATCCTTTTATTTTCAGAAAGGACACCAGATTCTATGCATG
Organism: Nicator chloris; assembly: GCA_013400495.1. Classification (NCBI taxonomy): domain Eukaryota; kingdom Metazoa; phylum Chordata; class Aves; order Passeriformes; family Pycnonotidae; genus Nicator; species Nicator chloris. The sequence continues at coordinate 92,973 of WAAE01024453.1, forward strand.
CTGGTGCTAAATTCAGTGCAATGGTTCCTTTTGTAGATTCCCAGACTATCACAGCTTTTCTTTTGTTTCTAACTCCTGATCTCTGCGTGCTCAACAGATTTGCCTTGTAATTTAACGTGACCAATCATGTTTAGTGATGTATAAAGCCAAACAATTTTATGGTTCTCTAGAATATGCAAATACCTGTAGACTTGAGTGTAAGAGGTGTGAGAGGTCATGTAAGGTTCTCTGCTGACTGCAAGTTTGAAGCAGGGGTTTATGTTGATTAAATTTGAAAGCCTTGTGTGAGTCACTCCCTTGGACAGCGTTAAAGTGCAGCAGGTCTGGTGCCAATTGCTGTTATCTGTGTCAAGTTCCCTCTGCCTGCTTGGAGAACTCCAAAGGATTGAGCCTCTGGTGTTTTGTCTTTGGCAATGCAATGGAAACCTCATAAAGGGCTTTATTCTTTATAGAACTCATAAAGAATTCAGAGGAAAAAACCTCTGCGTGTCAGCCAGTGTTAACAAGCATTTCCTTCCCCCAGACCTTCACCTGTATTGCCTTTCCATGTTACTAAGTTATTTACCTTTTTCTTCCCTCAAGAGCCATGTGTGGTCAGAAAGTTGCAAATTGTAGGTGATAGAGTTTTTCCTCCTATCTAAATGGTACGGGGTAACAAGTTTTATTTCAAGTTCTGGATTCTTTGTCTGACAGTGGAGAAAAACAGTGGTGTGTTCAGCAAACCTTCTGTGACTTTTGTCCAGGGACTTTCAATCTGCTGTACTGAAATACATTTTTCCCGCTTAGATGAAGGAAAAGATTTAGACATTGAGTTGTAAAGGATAACAGATGAAGTGTGCAGAAGCTGTTCATTTTTAGAACTCCTTGTACCATCTCTGAAGTCTGTAATATAATTAGAATTATAATGGATTGTGTAGGCTTTATTGAACAATTAACTAGTGAGCTTTTTGCTGGTTTGGAGTAGCTTATTCCTAATAGCAAAAATTTGAGTGCATTTTGGAGTAAATTTGAGATGAATTAGGAGTATCCTACTTTAATGGGCTTTGATATTGCACCATACAAATTGGGGAGTTCCCTTGGTAGTGAATTAACCATGGTATGAGCTTCTACTGCAGTTTGCAGCACCTAAGTTCTGAGACTGCTGTGAAAAGGTGAGAGGCAGCACATTGGAGACAGTTAAAGGATGCCTGAGTTTGGGCTGCTGGAAACCCAAAAGCTGCTGGGATTTCTATCAATTTACTCTAGAATGCATTAGTAATTCAGTATTAATCTTTTATAGATGATAAATGACTCAGTTTTTCTCACCCAGGTCTCAGATGTCAGGGAGTGATCTACCTCTTTTTCTCTAATTTACTTTCTTCTGGAAAAGGCTTCTACAGAGCCTTTCCCTCTGCTTCCAGAGCTTCAGTACAATCCTGGGAGCTGTAGCTCTCCAGTGGTTGCAAGAATATATAGGTTTTATCAGAGTCTCTTAATTTTGTACAGCTATAAATGGCGGAAACAAAGGCAAAGACTAACTGTATCCTGNGGGTGTGAATATATAGGTTTTATCAGAGTCTCTTAATTTTGTACAGCTATAAATGGCGGAAACAAAGGCAAAGACTAACTGTATCCTGTTTCATGCGAAGAATGATCTGAATGCATAGTAAATTCATTTACAAGAACCTTTAAAGAAGAAAGCTGTTAAACCTCCAGTGTGTTTGTTATGCATTTACCACACGTAAAGTTCAAATGTGCAGTTGACTGATTTGAACCTTGAGAAAGTTGGAAGGGGAGCTCAGAAAAATCAAAGCCAGCATCTCCTTCACCAGACAGAAAAATTTGAAGATGCTGGCTTCATCTGCTCTTATGCTTCACAGTTCTAGGAAAAAAAAAATCCATGTGTTACCCTGAGTTGTTTTTTTCTTGCCATAATCTAAGTTTTTTACTATTTAGGGTGTTCTCCAGAGACATGGAGAATAAATTTTCTTTCCTTTTTGGGGTAACCTTTTACATCTTTGAATACAGCTTTAGTCTCTTTTATCTCAACCTGAAATTAAATAATTCATTTTGGTTTTGTGTCCTCAGAGGTCACACCTAAGAATGTGGCATTAAAAAATCCCTTACCTTAATAAAAGGGTTCAGTTTCTAAAGGGAATTTTTCTTACCAATGTTGTAGATGTGTAAATAGACAACATTCTACTTCTGTGCTTTACCAGATTTTTGTCCATTCCTACGTCTTTCACTTATGTTTGACTAGAATCCTGAAGCTGGTTGGACCCTAGCCCAAAAGAGCTTGATCTGATAGAAGATTGAATTCTCCTTTTAGTAGAAGTTTTCAGTTAAAAACTATCTCATTACAGTTAAAATCAAGTTGTTTTGTTTATCTCTGATTTATTTAATAGTCAAAAATGTTGGAGGCAAGATACCAACTGAAAATTGTACCAGTTCATGGGTGAGATGAGAAACTATTTCTGTAAGAGCATGCCACAAGAGGTTAAAAAGAATCTGCCAACTCAGCCTGTCTTTCCAGTAGAGTTGCAGAAGGTAAATTTGCTTTTGTGAGAGCATCTTGAATTTGCTCTCGGGAGAGCATCTTCGCTCTGCTGGAGCTTCTGAGTATTTATATGTAACTGGTCCTTTAGGCTTTTAACTGCTGCTGGGTTTCATAGGAAACCCTGTGTTCTGGTGTTCTCCAGACCATTAGAACCGTTGAGCATTGCCTGAAGCTTAAGTACTTTGTGGCATGTTTCTCTTTGGGCTTTTCCCTTAAATCTGTGGAGTTAACGGGTCACGTAGCAGCAGTCAGTGTTTCTGCAAGAGCAAGCTGTATGTTCCTCTTTCATTGTATGGAAGCACAGCCTACAGACTGAACATAATACCGTTTAAGGTTTTAACCTTTTCAGATTAGATTACCATAAGAAAGTTTCCCCAAGGCATTTTAATAATGACAACTTACACAGACCTTTTTGTCTTCTACTTCTATAGGCATTAGCGTTTTGGCTTTAATCAACGTGGCTCAGACTTAAACCTTACAGGTTTTCCTATAAGCTGTTTAGTTAGATGGACCTTCATAGCAATTCTTACTTGTTAATTATTTCCCTTCCCTTCACTTTTCTGTGCACATGTTCATAGCTTGTGCAAGGGTTTAGGTTTCTTTTCCTTTCTCCTTTTTCAATGAAAAAAATGAAAAGGATTTGGTGGATTGTGAAGTAGAAAGGATATAGTGTGTCTTATAAACTGGAGAAGATAGTATTGAAATCTTGCCTCCTGAAAGCAATGACTTGAAGAGGTTTCAGTTTCTTGAGCGTGATGATGATATGTACAATACACTGGGAATGGTGTACAATATGTACAATACACTGAAATGGGCAGAAGAGAAATCTTCTGTCTTTGTCCAGCAGCAGGAGTGTTTTCAACAGTTAATGCAAAGAAACTTTGTGGTTGAAGAATGACTACTGAAAAAGAAATAATCAGGCAAAAAAGGCAAGAAAATAATTACTTTGACCCAAGGGTTGAGCTGTACAGAGGTGTTCAAAGGTGTTGCAGAGGAGGTGCCAGAAAGAATGGAGGTGGGTAGATTCCTGGTCTGCTTGTTGACATCAAAATGTGGTAAGATAGCGTGGAAAAATAACTGAAAATGAGATCATGAAAATAAGGCAACTGGGGAAATTTATTTGCTATCAAATTCCTCTCTCTGTCATGTATTTGCAGATAACTTGCACACAAAGTGAGGACCATCATGTAGAAGGCCCTCAGACTTTGGGGCACAGTTGTGGATGCTGCTGTTGAAATTGATGGGAGTGAGAGGAAGGATGGAATAAAGGATCATATGTGAGTGGACTTTGAGTCCACAGACCACCAGCAGTGTTTTTTCCTTGGGTTTTTTTCTTTGACATGTCCTAATTAGACCTGGTGGTGCTTATGTGAAGAAAGGGAGGTGGGCATCTGGCTGTGCATAGATGCAAGTTGTGTGCTACTGATCTGTGATGTCTTAGAACGTGAGAGAAGGAAGGGGCCCTGGCAGCACCTTATTTAAGGTTATTTGCAGCATCATGGAGTTGTCTTGGAAGAAAGAGAGCACTGTTCAGAAGTTCTAGGTCGGTTAAGGAAAATATAAGCAGTGTAGAGATGACAGTAACAGCCAGGTAGGAATGAACCTCAGGAGGGAAAACTGTTAAGAATGGGATTACAGCATGATCTCCATCTTAGAGCAGTTAATTACCAAGTCTTGCTTTAACTACATCAGCTCTCCTGCAGCGATAGTGAGCATGATACACTAAGCTGTCTATCCTTTTTCTGCACTTTCCTGGAGTAGAGTTCAGCAGGACATTAGGAAAAAAGCTCACTTTGTAGGTAAAGTGAAGCTGATCCATGATAACAGAAATTACGTCCTATAGGATTTTGGATTACCCTAAATGATCAAAGTCTTAACAGATGGAAACTTCAGCAGCCAACAGCACAACATCAAATCATTCTGTGTTTCTATACTTTTTTTTGTTAGTACCTTATTTTTTTTTAAATTGTGGTTTTCATCCACAGTAAGCAATATTTGTACAAATAATTGGAGGGGAGGAAGAGGAAGATGTAGTTTCTGTCACTTGTTCTATTGTAGCTAAGGCCAAAAAATGTGAAGCTACAAAATTAGTTCCAAAGCTAAATGCATCAGTGCTGTAAGATTATAGATTCGGGTCTACACGGTGCTGGCAAAACAGAGAAACTGTATCTGCTTGGGGCTGGGGATGAAAAACCCAAACCACAAGGCCCCAAAGTGATGCATGAGGAACATATGCTGTGGATTGTACTTTGAGTAGTATGGGAGAATAATTTTGAATGGGACACACGAAAGCTGTTCCATCTGTTGCCTCTTCAACTAAGTGCAATAAACATTATGGTAGTCCATTTTATGATGGTGGAAAATAAGATGGATAAAGATACGTGGTAACACAAACAGAGTAGGAAAGCGGTCTTGAGTGTGCTTGACTAAGAAGGTAAATTCTCAACAGCTTTTCATCTGGTGTTTGTGCAGAGGATTTTGTCAAAATGAGGTTGGACAGTATAATCCTGCAATCAGTTCAGCAGTGGAAGTGTGGGGTGCTTTGTGATGGTGTGCAAGACATGACAGAGGCAGGTGTGGGACAACTTGATGAGGGAATGATCAAGATTTTAAAAGGCCTCTTGTTGTTTAGCCTGGTTCTTCCAGGCTGGCAGTTCAAGAGCCCCCTGTTCTGAAGGAGCAGCTTACTGCCGAAACAGCTGCTGCAGCTCCTCTTCTTCCTGCTTCCTAATCAGTCATGTTGGAGTTTTTTCCCGTTGGAATGCATAGGGAAAATCTTAACTAATTTGGGGATTGTCAGACTGAACTGCAGTGATGATGGTGGCTCTTTTATTGTGTGTATTAATCTACTGTATTCTGGTTTATGGTCATGGAATAATAGAACATAGTAAACTAGCACATAGCCTGACAACAGCCACACAGTTGAATTTATGCAGTGCAGTTTTCTACCTGCTTCATCTGAGAGTTTTTAGGTTTCTTTTTGTGCTTAGCATTTCTCTGATGCCAGCAAATACAATCATATGCCTGGAAAGAAATACCTGTTCCTTCAGATGTGTTTATGCACTGCATACATAGAAACAGAAGAAAGAAAGGTATTTTTGTCTATCTCCAAAACGTAGAATAATGCCTACAAATTCAAATGCCTGTAAAGCTACAAGAATTTCAACTCTGTTGTGTACTAATATGTTCAGATAATACAGCTTATAGAAGCTACACTTTTGTTTAACAAAGAAATACTAGTTTTGCTATGACTAGGGAATCAGGTAGTCATTAAGGAGAGCTGAAAAGACCAAATGTATGTATCTGTGTGTATATATATAT